>OMLF01010779.1:48835-63746 GCA_900302615.1 Holocentrus rufus
GCTAAAGTCTTCAGCTTTCAGTGAAAAGAGCCACTTTCACTCCAGCGTCTCAACACTTCTATCTCCGACCAGGTTTAATTTTGATGCACATTTCTGCGTTTCTTGCATACTTGAGTGTGTGTGTGTGTGTGTGTGTGTGTGTGTGTTAATGCTGGATGGAGTTGGGAGTGCTTGCTCTAAATACCATGAGTCTGAATAGCCCGGCCTTGCTGTCAGACCTCTGAATCATCAGGCCTTCTCTGCAGGAGCTGACCTTGCTCTGTTGAGACTCTTAAGACCATTTAGGTATATCAGTGCAACTCACGGCCAGACTTTCTGGGAGAGTTTGAATCCTACCAGAAGCCACACATCGCCTTCCATTGTAAGATACTGTATCTACCAAATTGTAGCTGGTATTTTGGTCGTGATGAAAGCAGCGGTGCAGAGTGCAAATACGCCGTGAATTGGCTGCAAAAGAAGCAGACCGGCGGCTTCTGAACTGAGCAGCCAGATCTGAGGAAATCTTATTGCTTTTTCTTGTTTTCTCCCGAATCGACTCTCGGCTGTGTTTTAGCAATCCCAGGGAGACTCTGGGAAAAAAGATTGGTGGGACAGATAACTGTCGAGGCTCAGGAAGGACGAAAGGTACAAACCTACATGTTTTTGTCTGTCACGCAGGAGTAAATGGGATGCAGTTATAATGAATGAATTTTGAACAGCGTGTGTGTGTGTGTGTGTGTGTGGGGAGGGTGTTATCTGGAAGTGTCGAGGTAATGCTGATTAGGATTATGGGGGATGGCAGGGGTGGGCGAGGGGTGTGATGCTCGGTTTCTGCACTGGATCTGATGAGATATTAGATCCAAGGTGAAGTTCAACATGCCATTTCATATGCCTTACATGTTGCATGCATATTTAATGGCGGTGAGTGTCACTTTGAGCTCTTGCTTGGTTACATGCAATACATTATTCACCGCCGCTCTGGTATAATTCCCTGTGGTGTCTCTTCTGTGGTTTCTTCCAGGACCGAAGAGCCAATCAGTTCTACCAGAATTGACACTAAAAGGCTTCCAACACAAAAAGAAATTCTTTGCTGAAAAGCCCCCCAAAGACTGCAGTCGTGATGAGGAGTCAACAGTAATGCTTCACACAGTCTTGGGCGAACTCCTTTGACAATTTCTCCAAAGTCACGCGCGTCTTTGTTTCCTGTAAAAGGTCCTAACCATGACAAATTCACGGAGGCTTTAAAGTTTGTGTGTCAAGGCATCTCCGGCCACGAAATCCCTGAAAGCATTTAAAAAAGCACAGTACACTGAAATCACCTTACAATTTGCCGCTCCCCTGTGACTGCTGTGTAATGTTTTAAATGTTCCATTTTAAGAAGTGCTTCGCAGCGACAATTCACGCTCCGGTGAGCTTGTTTGCACAGACTGAAATATTTAAACAGCGGCAGCCTCATGCAGGGAGCATTTAGATTCAATGTTGTTTATCAGTAGATGTTTACTTTTAAAAACATTTTTAGGCTTAACTGTTACTTTTTTAATTTTACAAAATTTACATAATGATTTGGTCACTATTTGGTCTTGTGTGTAATTGTTAGTTGCAGAATTTTATATATACATTATACATTTATATTATATATTATACATATTACAGGTAGCTGGAAAAAAACCCACCAAGTTCATGATTATTGATGACTTTTCTATACATTTGATTTCACATTAGCCCCATCTGCATAAAACTATTACTACCTCGTGACATGAAGTGATTAAGGATAATTGTACAGATTTCATAAAATGGATTTTTTCCCTCTTCCTCCTCCTTCTTCTTCCTTTTTTTTTTTTTTAATTCCCAATGCACATCAATCATGTCTGTAATTTCTACCTTAAAGCCTCCAGTTCAAATTACCATTTTTGGGGAAGACTAAGATCTCCTGATAATACTAATCCAGTGCAAATCAAACTCTCAGTCCTTTCCGATGTAATTTGAATTCTCCTTCTCACTGGCCGTGTAATCGTCCATTTTATTGTTTTGTTTTGGCACAGCGTGCTGGTTGTGAATCCGTCCCTGAATGGCCCTGCAAAGGCTTGGTTTTGTTTCCAGGGGGGTTTTCTCCTGGTCTGCATGAGGTTGGTGCTGCTCGGTAGGCTCGGCTCAGCCAGGCAGGTTAGCTAGACCTGTTCTATCTTTTGTTATATCGTGGTCTTTTGTGCCTTTCCTTTGTGTCTTTGTATTTTAGTTTGTTGCATACTCTCTTGCAGCCTTTCGCTTTGTCAGTGTTTTTTTGATCAGTTCAGTCTTGGATGGCTCGTTCTCTGGGAACTGACCTTTGAACAGTGCTTTTGAAATGAGAGGATATATAAATAAATTTGACTTGAGTAACAGAATTTACAGAGGAAAGATTTGAATACTTTTATAAATCAGAAAACGACAAAATGCCTTGAGCTTGTACACTCACATCCAGGATCCTGCAGATTCAAACAAATTTCTGTTTTCTGTACAGATGCATTTCCTGAAACCCAGAGGTTATGGGATAATTATTAGTTACATAATTCTAATCTCATACGAGTCGTTCTGTTATGTCACATTAATGGTTATTTCTGTATTTTAACACTTCTGTAATTTAACAATGTTTTGTGTCCTTGAGAAAAAGGTGACAGCTCTTCTGCTGCAGGCTTTGCTCTCCCTCCGTCCACATCTGTCTTTTCTCTTTCCACCTCTCTCTCTCTCTCTCTCTCTCTCTGTGTCTTTTTTCCGGCAACTTTAACACTCCCAGCTGCTTTGGCCGACCAACAGACAGACACGGACTGTCTTGACCGAGCCTCAAGTCATATTGCTGTGTTTTTCTTTCATGCTCGGCCATACTGTTTACCACTTTGATGTCAGGCGCGCTTTGTGACAAAGCGCTAACACTCTACCTGCAGATCTGTCCAGATGGATGGCGGGAAAGCGTGCGTGTGTCCCCATGCCATCTGCCCATTATCTGCATGGACACCCCCCAGCTTAAATATAGGCACTGCCTGCTATCGGCCCTCTGGGAAGGGTACACACACACATAAAAGCACACACATGAGCAGCTACCTGGCTGGACCTCGCACCACCAGTCAGGCAGCTTAAGGGTAAAAAAAACTTTTTGCTTTTATTTTTAATGTAGAAACCCACCACAAATCAGCTCCATCAGAATGTGTGTGTCTTTGACCTATTCAGTTTCTCCAGCGGCCGGCTTGCAGAATTCAAAAAGCTCATCTATGATGCAGGAGAGAGAGTCTCTGCAGTTTGTGTCCCTTCTACAGTTCCCATGTATCGACACAACACAACAAAAACTGCAAGAAAAGAGAAACCAAACCTTTTTTTTTTTTTTCTTCTTTAGCCCCGCTAGCGATTGCATGGGGCTAAAAATGGTCATGTCATTTAGGTCATGTGATGTGGGGCCTGCAGGTAGGTTTCACTTTCAGTTGGCAGTGGGTTAGGTTTCGCTTTTAGCAGGCAGAAGTCTTCACAGCAGTTTAGTGTTTCCCTGCTGTGGCGGTCCACCGTGGTAAAATCCAAATTCCCCATTTTATCAACTTGACTGCAGCCTATTTTTGACACAGTTCATGATCAACGTGACAAAGTGCCGTGTGGCTGCAGACAGAGTGAGAGATGCACACAGACTCACTGCCACCTATTGTCTTCATATAGTATACCTGTAATATTTCTATAATCATTCAGTAGTGTCCTTGCTGTGCTCTGTAGATCATGAAAGAAAGTTTTCTAGCAGAAACCCTGTTCAGTCAGAAGTTTAACAATGAATCACCAATTCCTTAAGTAGAAGCAAGGTAGAACTACTGTAGTATAATAGATAAATGGTGGTTACACCATCTTATACCCATGGTGCTATAACACAAATTTACCATTGTATTCTATATCATTTTTTCTGCTAAGTTGAAGTTAATTAATTTTTCGTACACGTAACTTTCTGAAGAGCTGTAGCAGTGTGACACACGTGTGTAGGCAACAAACCCAAGCAGAAAAAGCAGAGGAGGGTTTTAATAACAAGACGGATTTACGAATGTGTTGCAGAGTAAAGTTGTGTTCTTGTAAGGCTGACTCAGCGTCTCTGTGTCATATTGTTCAGGGAAGAGTTGACTCTGGTGTGAGCATCATCCCACTGCTACAAACTCAGTTTTTAACACCATTACCAACAACACAGGCCTCCAAACAAACAAATCTCCCATCTTAACTCCACATTTCATCCTGTTTATCGTAAACCGGTGAAAAAATCTGCCAGTGGGTTGAGATGATCCCACTTGTTTCCAGTGTAGTTTCACTTGTGGGAACTAGTATAAATATGTTGAAACAAGGTAGAATAAGGCAGATCAGCCCACTAAGATTAGGAAAATTACCTGAGATCTGATCTGAGAATTGTTTCTGACTCCCAATTATTGCACATTGCAAGTTTCCTTCTTTCAAAAATCCTCAGGCTAAATAGGAGACACAACAGACCCACGACTCCCACTTCACAGGAAGCTCAAACATGAATCAGCGCCGTACCTTCAACCATGTACCAAGTAGGCTGTGAACACACTCTTACCTAACCCTCTCAGTGTACATCTGTGTTTGTTAGAGTCGAGGAAATGCAAGCTGTTTCTTTATTGAATGCCACCATTAAATGTCAGGTCTGTCAGTGCTGTCTGCCACTGTTGGCCGAGGCCTTGAGGAACATGAAGAGACAAGCGGCAGCTGACAGAGGAAGCATGTTGTAGATGTCAGAATGGATAGGGTTCAAATTGAACTGGCTGCCTGTGTATCGAGCCACAGCTCTCAGACAACAGCTGGCATCCTTCACTGCAGCGCTTCTCCTTCAACGCATTTTCTCACTGCAAAGGAAGAAGTTTGAACAGGTTTGAAAGTCGTGGTGTGTTGCTGGCCGCTCTCCGTTTTCTATTGTTACGATGAAGCCGTCATCAGTCCCACAGTTAGATTGTGTTAACTGTGTGTTTACGCTTCGAGCGACATGGCCAACAAGTGAGCAGAAGTCTAGTTCTTTCATACAAAGCTAAACGGCCAGAAAAGTTTGAACTTTGAACTTTTCACTGTCATCGACGAGCAACAACCAGTCAGATTTCCACATGTCCTTGTTTCTGTACTGGTGCAGTTTCATTAGTTGGGTATCCAGCCAACTATTTTGATGCAGATTTTGAATTTGTGCCTAAGAAAACCTCAGTGGAAACACTGGAATATCGATAAGTTGGAAAAAGGGGATTTTGCCCAAAATGTTTTATTCCTTTAATGCCATTATGAATTTAGAGACAGCTGGCACTTTTAAGAATTTGGAGGAATTTGTACAAAAACTATGGTATGTAAAACTCCTCAGCTTGTGTCTCTTCAGCCAGCTCCATGTCACCTTTCCTTAGAGTTGAAATAAACCACAAGAAGTGTAAGAAGTACAAAGCAGCCAAGTGGACCAATCAAAACTCTTGCAGCCAGTTCCATTTTTGGACATCTTGGATGATCATCAGCCTGTTTGGGCTGCTAAAGAGACATCTACATTCTATCTAAGTTTACACTGACCTTAAAGAAACCCAAGTGAGCGTGATAAGAGCTGTGGCCTCTGAGCGTCTTCTTACCACTGCCTCTGGCTTGGGTCACAGATCGCTGGGTCAAACCAGGACAGATCTAGGGCTGTTAAGTATTTTTGCGTTGGTGTGGTCTGAGTATTTGCAGGATTTGTCACTTGGGAACACTTGATGCAGCTCGGGGCCTTTGCTTTTTGGGACGTGCATCAAACCCCCGCAAAGTGATTCGGGTTGAGCAAAGTTTGCCGGGGGACAGTGTCCGATTACAGACGAACTTTGTTTCCCCGAGGGAAATGGAATGAAACGTGACTCCGCTGAGCACCCTTCAAAGCGGCCCGTGCCATCGTGAAGAGGAAGGATGCCAGCACAGGTTGTTATGTGTCTAATGGAGGGCAGGGCTCTCCAGCTGCAGCCTGGGCCTTTCTGCCTCAAGAGCTGTCTAATAGTTTCAAGCCAATCGCATATAATTGATACTTCTCCTGTACAGAGTGACTCATTCGGTTTCCCTCAGACAACCAAGGTTACTCCACTGAATGAGGCACCATCATATGATGCGGCACAAGAGCCACTGAAACAGGCCTCTGGATACAAATCTGATATCGTATTGTAAAAAGAGCAGCGTGTGGACAGACCGGTCCAACTATTCCATAAGATTATAATCAGATTTTGTCTTGCCTGCAGTGTAAGCACAGCTATAGACCCTCATTATGCATTTCAGAGCAGCAGGCAGAGGAGTGACTTGCATGTTAAGGTGACATGCTTTTCTGCATGCCGTTGTTCAGCATTCGTTAGCACGTTAATTTCAATGACCCCTCGACACTTACAGTGAACACGCTAACTGGGATGGCTTATCCAAAAAATCTCCATGTTATCAAGTCACCGAGTCTCCTCTTCAGTATTCAAATCTTTTTTTTTTTTTCAGCAAGGTCAAAAATCTGCCAGTGGGATGAGATAATCCCACTTGTTTCCAATGCTAATCAACTTGTTTCGAGAATTTTCTTGAATCAAGTGTCATTTTCTTGGTTCTGCTGGGCTGATCTGCCTTCTTCACTCTGCCTTGTTTCAACATATTTATACTTGTTCCCAGAAATATTCCTCAAACAAGTGAAACTGGAAACAAGTGGGATTATCTCATCCCACAGGCAGAATTCTGACCTTGTTTGAAGGAAAACAAAAGTTTTAACACTGAAGAGACTAAATGACTTAGATGGAGATTTTTGCAGTGCAGTCATAGAAATACAGGCTACAACATCTGACTGTTTACAAGCTATCAAGAGTAATAGTTAATTGCCTCTTGGCACTGAAGTAAAGGAAGTGGAGCATGGCTTTACATAATCTTCCACTCTGCATACTGTTCTCTCCATTAGCAGTCAAATATTGATCGCTGCATTTTTTTTTTTTTTTTTACCCTTGATATTCAAACTGCTCCAGCAATTAAAGCCAGATAGGTAATTATGTGAGATGTAAAGAAAGTGGTAAGTTTCAAGGATGAGTAACAGCAGGTCTTCCCTCAGATCAATACGCTAATGTGTGTGAACAGTAAAAATGACTCGGGGAATGTACTGCTATGGCTCAATAGGGAGGATCCGCCGTCCGCAGTCAATGAAACTGACCTTCCTCACACAGTTCGCAAAGAGGTTGCTGCTGACGGTTAGCCACCCCCTCATGTTTGCCTGCTCCCATATGATTCAGTTTTTATGATATTTTGCAAATACATGTAATTTAGTTAAAAGGATATTTATAAGTTATAGAATAACCTGCATGAGAACATTAGAGAACATTTACTGCTTTTATTTCTCAACTGAAAACAATTTGTTGAGCAAAATGCTATACATATACTATTCTTCTTTTTCTTCTTCTTCTTCTTCTTATTAGTATTAGTATTAGTAGTAGTAGTTGTGGTAGTGGTATTGAATTAATTTGAAGATACTGCCTGTGTAAGAGTTACAATCACAATACATATGCCTTATTGACCACCACTGATGATTAAAAAAGTAATAATTTTGAATTTAACCACCCAAACAAATTCATATTGTAACTAGAACAAGGTCAGAGCTGGAAGTTACAGCCCTGTTTGTGCTAAGTTGTCCTGTTTGTCCGCTCGGGAATCCTGTCTTCATAGGACACGCCCCTTTCAGCCAGTCAGCAGGGAAAATTGGTCAGTGCTGTTTTTACCCATGACCAACCCCCCCAGCGGGTATTGTGATGGGGAAATACTAAATGCACCCACTAGGTGTGGAAATCCAATGCGGTAAACCAATTTGGACACCTGGCTAATACTAGAGTAAGGGTTGGGTAGGGTGGTCCAAATCAGGTCAGGGTCCAAACAGGGCAGCAACACCCATGACATCAATGCCCAGTGAGTTTATACGTTTGGAAATTATACTGAACCCCACCCTCTTTAGGCAATGCTCATAGGACACGCCCCTTTTGACCAGTCAGCATTGAAAGTTGGTCAGTGCTGTCTTGACCCATCATCAACCTTCCCACCGATTTTCATGCAGATCCGTTCACTATTTGTTGAGTTATCCTGCTGACAGACGGACGGACAGACGGACAGACGGGGGTGATTACACAATCCCCCACCAGAGGTCACATCTCCTTGGTGGACATCTTTGATCAGTTATAATAAGAATAATAATAATGATAATAATAAACTTTATTCATAAAGCATCTAGGGATGTAACATAAAGTAAAGACAGACAGAAAATAAAGAACATTAAAAACAAATAGAACAATAATAAAATACAAGATACAATAAAATACAAAGAGAATATAAAATAAAATAAACAAACAATAAAAGTGGGTGTAGGAAATGAATACTAATTGAAAACAATGTTGAAAAGAAAGTCTTTTAAAAATGTCCACAGAGCCAGCTTCCCTCATGTACAGAGGCAGGACGCTCCAAAGTCTGGGAGCAAACACAGTAAAAGCAGCATCTGTGTATGTAAACAGTGAAAGTCTGAAGATCCTCAGAAGAAGCGTCTCATTGTGTAGTTTGTTTTTGGGTCATTTAAACCTCACCTAAGAGGCAGAAATACCTGGATGTCTGGTATCAAAACACTTTTGTAGTTGATAAAGTAGAATACGGGCAGGAATATGTGAGAAGAGAAGCAAAGTGCGGTAGCAAGGCTGAGTAAATATTCATCTTGAGATCTTAGATTGAGCCTCGTGAGAGGGAGCAGCAGCTCGGAGCTGAGTACCCTTCAGCTTTTCCCCCAGTCAATAGAATTAACACTGTGAGTAAATCTAACCTTGGTCCTCTCCACTGGTGAAAACACGGCGCTGCTGCTACATCAGCGCTGAAATAACACCGCTTTTGTAAGGAAATGAGTGGGCCAATTAATGTAATGAATTTATCATGTGCTTTTCAACAGCCACACAAGGAGCATCAACATATTTTATGTTTCCACAAACAACCTGTAACATTTTTTTTTTTTTTAGTATTATTTACTTTTGTCACAAAAGATGACATATAAACACAGAAAATAACACACACGAACAAGCTAACCAACACACACCCCACCTCAAAAAAAAAAGACAAAAAGATTAGACAGATTAGAAAATTAAATAAATAAATACAGCAATTTATCAGCCCACTGGTTGACCACTAAAGGATATGTATGGGGCAGAGAATAGCAAAGAATACCATAACTGCACATTTCACCACAAGGTCTTCGACTATAACACAGGGGCCTTAATATATTTAATAACTGGATCCCATATACTCTCAAACTTTGTATAGGAACCACATTTGTTGCTTCGAAGCCTCTCCAGTTGCATCCCTGAGACCGTTTCCCTCAACCAGCCAGAGAAACATGGAGCGCTGGCAGCCTTCCATTCTTTGAGAATCAACTTCTTTGCTTCTAACATACTGAACATTAACGTCTGTTGTACAGGGTATGGCAACACAAGAGAAGCTTCAGAACAACCAAACAAGACAGTTTGTGCATCTGGTTCAATCTGTAGATCATATGCTTAAGTACACAAGTGAAGAAAGTAACAGTTTTATAACAGCAGAGTGGAGTGGAGAACAGAGGAGCTGAAAGAGAAGTTTCTCACTGGATGTGACTCCACTTGCAGCCACTTGGGGACATCAGA
Source organism: Holocentrus rufus (assembly GCA_900302615.1). NCBI lineage: Eukaryota > Metazoa > Chordata > Actinopteri > Holocentriformes > Holocentridae > Holocentrus > Holocentrus rufus. Next base: position 58,471 of record OMLF01010779.1, read on the forward strand.
GAGCTCACTGGTTTGTGGGAACTGCTCCTGCCAATAAATTAAAGCTTTGGCATTGGCTGCCATTAATAATGTTGGAACAATGGAAGTGATAAACCCTCAAGTTTCTTGGACTTTTTAAATGAGTCTTGGAGATACAATGGGTTTTATATCCCCAAACAAATGACAATTATTATTGAAGCATTTTTTTTTAATGGCGCCGAAAGTTTAAGTGGCATAATTTGAAATAAATACAGAAACCTGGGGAGCGATAACATTTTAATTACATTGACACGCCCTATAAGTGAAAGTGGCAAAGACCTCCAAAAATCAGTGTCTTTTTTAAGCTTGTCCAATTGAATAAATTATTTTTTTCTTAAATAAGAGTTTGGGATTTACGGGAATAGACAAGTGTAAGTTTGTGAATCATTAACAATTTGAAAGGGAATAGATTTGAGGAAAATAGGATCCAAATTGTGTGTAAGAGGAATGAATTCACTGTTCCTCTTGTTAATGCAATACCGCGGACAGCAACCAAAACGTTTCATTAGAGAGGGGAGAGGAGGGCGGGATGAAAGGGGGACCAACAAGTAGATCAACAGGTCATCTGCATAAAGAGATAATTTACATTCAACATTCCCCACCTTAACTCCCTTAATAGCAGTATGCTGCCTCATGCTAATAGCCAGGGGCTCAAGTGCTAAATTGAACAATAGAGGACTGGTGCAGCCGCCCTGCCTTGTTCCACACTTAGGTTAAAAAAATAATGACCTATTTCCATTAGAGAGAATGACAGATTTAGGACAAGCATGGGGCATCTTAATGATGAGACATGATGGTTTTGGTGAATTCTTTTTTATCAAAGTGGCATGCATATATCTCCATTCAATGTGATATGTCTGCCAAGCCCGGTGGCCAACATCTTTGCTGCCACTTTCTGGTCATAATTCAAAATACTAATGGTCTGTTTCATCCCTCCCTTTCTTAAAGGAATACTCCAACATTTTACTCAGACTGAGACAAGATGTTCGATACCATTTTCACCTCTGTACGTCCACTGGTTCAGTTTGTATGGGTAGCATTTCATCTTAGCTTAGCGTAAAGACTTGAAGTCTACAGGCGTCATTAGCCTAGCTGTGTCAAAGTGAAAAAATAAACCTCAGAGCAACTCCGAAGCTGACTTATTTACACAGTGTATCATGTGTATTTGAAATACAGATCTTGGGATAATTATTTTTTTTTAAATTGAGGTTAGTTTCAAAACAGTCCAAGTGGGTCGCTATGCTTTTTTTCTTCAATTAACTTCTTCACCTCTGTTCCTTGATTTTCTATAGCAGCTAATATCACTGCTGCTTCGAGATTCATTTCTTCTGGAATTATTGACTTGGCGGCTATGTCTTCAAGTGCAGCTTCGTTTGAATGTTTGCACAGTTGCTCCTCAGTCTGTTTGCCTTTAGCAGTCCGGGTCTTCGGCCCCATCAAAGCCCGAACAGGAACGCAAACTTTCTTGTCACAACACCAAGAAAATATTGATAAACTGCAGTCTTAGGGTGATTGAATGTATTAACTAAGAGTATCATGAGCACAGGCTACAGCACACACCTGCCTCATATGCATAGGGCTGCATGTAACACATTTTTTCAAAGTATTTTTGTGTTTATAGACACTGTACCAGCTCTTATCTGAACCTTACTTAGTGTTCCTGATTCTAAAAATTCTTTGTTGTCCTTTCTGATCAGAAGCAGTTTAGGCTGCTGCAGCCGAAGTGTTTGGTGGGAATCACAGATTGATGGATTGATGGATGGAGATTGTTTTAAAGTGCTCATGTTTATTTTTTAGTCCAAACTCTTAAATCATAGCTTATTGTTGAACTTGAAGGTCTAAAATCAAACTGTTCTCTCATTGGGAAAAAAATTCCAATCTTAGCAACTCATTTAGTCTCATTCAGTTCTAAAATTTTGTTTTTCCTCCAACAAGGTCAAAAATCTGCCAGTGGGATGAGATAATCCCACTTGTTTCCAATGCTAATCAACTTGTTTCTTAAATCAAGTGTCATTTTCTTGATCCTCGTGGGCTGATCTGCCTTATTCTGCCTTGTTTCAACATATTTATACTTGTTCACAGAAGAAAAATCCTAAATCATAACGGCTAGTTGGATTTTCCATCCGTCTGGCTCACTCCTGTTCCTCATGCTGAGACAGACCTGACCTCAGACACTGACACTTTCCCACAACATGCAACTTTTCACCTGGAGGCAGTAAGTGTATTGTTAGTTTCACTCTCCTTCCCGTCAGTTTGTCAAGTTTCCGCCCCAGCATTAGTCATTCATCTCGATGAGCTGTCTACCTTGAAACAGCAATCCACTGAACACAGTGAATTTGCCTGGCATCATCTCTTTGTGGCACTGACAGGCAAAGAAACTGCTGCGTTAAACATATATAATAGTTACAGGGTCATGCTAATGCTAAAGTCACTGTAGCCTGTTACATCTCTTGTTACTGTGACTTCCTGCTCTGTGGCCTCGGCCTGATGGACACAACTAGCTCACTGCTGGCCTCGAAGGAAACGGTACACCCCCCCAGAATATCCAGAGGACAGTTTCAGGCAGACAGGAGGAGGGACACGGACACACAGGATCACAAACTCAAGAGTCAGAATAACCTTTAATATCTATAAAAGAGAAATTCAGTTGGCAATAAGAGCCTCCAATGTCAACATCAGGGCAATAAAGTCTAAGACATGCAGACCTTAGAAACCACATAAGATTAGATGAAAAAAGAAACATTAAAAAATAAGATACTAAAATGGAAACACAAAAAATGAATGAAACATTAAAATGCATTATGGCAGCTGGAATGAAGGAGTTACTAAAGTGCTGAGTGCATATTTTATGCTGCAGTTAGCGCCCACTTCCTCTTTTGCTTTACCTGCACAGGCAGACATACTATGAGTGGCTGCTGCCCTCCATTATTTGTTTAATTTTGTTTGACATTTGTTCAGTATAGAGGCCGGACACAGAGCTCTGACTGAGGCCAGTCAGTTTACCTCCTTCACTCTCATTTGTGCTCTGAAGATACAGACAAGTCAGAGGGTTCGTGCACTTTGAACAGCGGATTGATAAACCAGCGACATTAGTCCCTGATTGACATTAAAAGGTGGTTGCTGCTCATGCACTGAATTTCAATTTGTCATCTATCTCAATGCCAAGATATCTGTAGGTGGAGATCATCTCAGTGGCAGAGCTGATAGTTGGACTTCTTCTGATTTGATTATGTTCTTGATCATGCTCATGTTTGATGTCAAAAGTGAAGTTTTGTAGCTCTAATAGAGCTGATAATGTCTTTTATAAAGTACATTCATACAGAGAATACTGCAGAACTGGAGGGGATCTTTGGAAATCTATGTAGTGCAATAACTCACATTCCTCTGTACATCTCATTTAAAGCTGCATCTGTCTGGAGTGATATCACCTTCCCCAAATAAACATCTAAATAGGGAAAATGATCAGTCTGATGTTCGGTATATCGACACTGTTTGTGGGAAAAATTATATCTGTCGTCAGCTTTCAGTCACAGTCATGAGAACATGCTCAACAACAGAACAGATAATATATGAACTTCAGTCACTGTGAAACCATCTGTGCCTCAGACTGCTGACACCATTAACTGAGTACAGGGCTGATCGATCAATTTAGCGATCGGCTTCTGAAACATGACAGCTGGGGACAAACTGAAAGATCTTTAGTGTGATTAGACATGATTTGGCGTCACGACATTTTCAAGATCGTAGTGTGTTGGTGACTTTGGGCCACTTGCACAGATTATTTTTCGGTATGTGAAGGTCTGTAGTATTTAAATAGGCACCAAACTATTTGGTTAAGTTTAGGAAAAACTTAAGGTAAGGACCTTTGTCATCATGGTCACAGTAATAAACACGCAGAAACAAACCTGAAAGCGAAATCTTAGCACCTGTAAACAAACTCCAGTCTAGCTTCACTCCGGACTCGAACCAGGTCTCCCACGGTAAAGTCCTGTGTTTTGTCGACCCATCTACCACCCCGACCACCTCTGTACCAGGACTTTCTTGCTCTTTCTACTCCGTCGCTTACTGCCAGTAGGGCTGCTGATTTTGGAAACGAGCCTGACAGTTGTTTTACACGGTAGAAACAAACGACCTGTGGAGTCGTTCTTTGTGGGAGGACACTGACAGATCCAGGACTGCCAGCATCGTTTTAAACAGGTCTGGTTTTTATAACTTGAATCTGGAGTTGAAGTCCTGGTGTCCGTCTGTAGAATCTGTAGAGAAAGGCAATATAATAAGTGTAAAAGAAAGAAAGAAAATATGTGCTTTGGTTTTGTGTTGGTGTGAAGTGTTTCATGGTGTGTTCATGGTGTTTGATTGTATGATCTGTACTAACCTGCAGAAATCAATGCAGACGTGGACAAAAGACACTCGTACATCATTGAACAGTGTTTCCAATCAATTGGAAAGCTTGTGAGAATAGGATTCATTCAAATTCCCAACTCATCAAAAAACAAGAGAAAGACTTTGAATTTAACTCACATTAAGCTGCATGATTTGGTGAACAGAAGCCAAAGAAAAAAACTCAAACTCTACCATAGGGTCTGTAGGGAACAACTTAAACACTGTTGTGAGGAATATATACTGTTAGATTTTGGATTGAAGTCAATCAATAAAACTTTACTTTGCATAATGATTTATTTAAAATGCATTTAGCACAATGAAAGCAATATATTGTGCTTTATAGTTGCACAAAATAGAACATTAAAGACAGAAAAAGGACAATAAAACAAGAATAGAAACAGACCTCTAAACCTGTAAGATTGATTATATTTCATGTTAGGAACGACCTTCTGCGCTCATTCGATTTAACCCTCTTGGGATTGGACCGACTTCTGTACAGGAACAAACCTCTGGACATAAAAGATTAATCATATTCCAGCATAAGAGCGACCTTCACTGCACACATGACATGACACCCTCTTGGGATTAAACCGTTCAACATAAATCAGCATTTCGGTCTGTGTGTGTCACTGCCACAAATGCATCACGGCTCCGGTAGACGAGCTGTTGTTTGTTTGTCAGTCTGCGTGTTGTGTCACTTCCTCTCGTATGACATCGCTGCCGCTCTGACTTTGTGCTGCGGAGGTGACAGAGCAGAGAGAGGCGGAGGTGAAAACGCCCCGAGGCTCCGGAGCGGTTAAGTAGTCGCCTCCAGGCCTTCATCAGTACGGTCTGTTTTAACAAGACAACTGTTTTAACAAGACGGTGGGCGGGGA
>OMLF01010781.1:3652-21976 GCA_900302615.1 Holocentrus rufus
TTAACAACACACACACACACACACACACACATACACGCATGCTGGAGGACACATACTTGGTTGCCCCGCTAAGTCCCCCCACGTCTGACATATGTCACTCCCAATCTGTTCAGTGGGCCACGCATCTCTCCAATGTCGCACTGCCACTGTGGCATAGAGGGCTGCAGAGGGGAGACGGAGAGAGAGAGAGCGAGAGAGCTGGAGAGAGAGAGAGAGAGAGGGGGAGGGAGGGAGAGAGACAGAAGGAGAGAGAAGAGTCAGAGAGCGTGAGAGAGAGAGAGAGAGAGAGAGAGAGATCTGCCGCTAGTGGTTGCTACCCTCTCCTTGCTAATTGGTAGTTTTGAAACAACACCATCTGTTCTTTAAGAAAGTCAGATGCACAGTCTCTAGAAAGATGCCACAGCTCCTGAATACATTTACTACCAGCCAAGGCAAATAACTCAACAGCCCTAGGCTTCTTTCAACACAAAGATCCTATAGGACATGAGCTAGAGAGGCAGCTGCTATATTTGTTATAACGTTTAGGGATTTTGGAGCCAGACTTGGGTTATTGCCAGGGAGTCTTGTATAGTGTAAATATATGCATTATTTTGTACTCATTACTGTTGCATTTTATAGCCAATATATAAGTCTGTGGCCCTTCTAAATATAAAATTCTGAGGAGAGATGCCTGTGGTGTCTTACTTTATGTGAAATACAGCCACGTGGCAAGAGATTATGAGCAATCCATGATGTAGTCTGGCCTTGCAATTTTTGGAGACTGACTCCTGTTTACAGCCTGGGCAAACTGAAAAATATGGGATGGAAGCTGATCGCCATCATGTGGCTGAACAATGCAATCACAGAAAGGAAATGCAGGGGCTTAGCTCTGTAGAGAGCCACTGTTTGAGGTTGAGATTGTGGCATGTCTTGAAATTCAAAGAATTAAAAATTGCAAGAGTGGAATTTATCCCGAGTGAACTGATGTGACCTTTTTTACAAACATAAATGATAAACATCTGTTTCATCTGATCTGTTTCAAACTGCCTCATGCAAGTTCATAAAGGCCTATTTTTCCCCCTTAGAAAGCACAGCAGTACTCTGTCAACAGCATAAAATAGTGGTCGTTTGAATTTATACAAATAGTGGGATACATTTCCTGATTTAACATAAATTACATTAAATTATCAATAAAAACCACATGTGTAATGAACCATCAGTCCATGCAACAGAACAAGGTTATATCAGAAGCATTTAACACATTGTGAATCTGTACTTGCATCAGCTGTGCCAGAGAGTATAAACTAGATCCTCTTGGGATTCCAGGCACACAGCTCAATGCAATGACCGTGTTTTACATCGCCAATCTGTTACAGTGGGATCTCCCCTGCTTCAATCCCATGGATGATTAAGCGTGATAATTAAGGTTTTTGGACATTTTCCACAGAGGAGCAGACGTGGCAGCTGGTGACATTCATGCATTCCCAAACACAGAGGAGGGAATTACAATGAGCCCCCCCATTCATTTCAGTGATGCAAAATCTGCTCTTGGCAACAGTTCAAAAACAGTCAAGCTGTTGTTGAAAAGACTGTGTTTGTGGGCCTCTTTGTTGCAACGTGGCCAATGCACCTTGATCTATTTAGGAAATTATAAAAACCATAGAAACCTGCCAGATGTTTGGGTTTTCCAGTAGGGATATTGCCAAGCTATTGCCCAGGAGCATCATAGGGAAAATCCCTAGAGATGATGTTTTGATATTTAGGCTAATATCCCATTATTTTTGAAGAGTTATTTTGTTAGTTTGATTGCAGCTTGGGCAAAATAGAGCCAAAATCGGTTTGTCCTCTTATGGTACTTGTTTCAGTACATCCATTATTAAATCAAGCTCAGTTACCAAATGATTTATCAAACAGACCTAATTTATATAAGAGTGTGGTAAAAGAAGCAGGGCATGGTCAAGTACAGAGGGCAGAGGCAGTGAACTGTGCACTTGCCTCAATTTCCCAGCATGCATCCTCAAAGCGGAAATGCCAGGAAGCTCCATGGAAACGGCGGACTGGCGTGCTAGGCTAGCAGAGAAGTATACCTAATGCAACGAGCTGTTGGGGTTGAACAGTGACTGCATTGTGAAATATTTTTTTTATTTTTTTTATTTTACCAGACTGCTTTTCTCTCCGCAATGATGAGCCGCACCCCTGATGCCAGAGCTAGGTAAGAGACACCCAGACTCTCAAATCAAAGCGAACGTTAGCTAACTGATGAGCTAAAGCTAACGTTAGTTCGACAGCTAGCGTTAAGAAAATCTAAGTTAGAGCAGGGAAGAAGACCTCAGATACGAATGATAGATTAGCTGTGCACGTAGCTGTATACTCAGGGCTTGCAACAATATACCAACGATTCAGTCAACTCAGTCGTCAAGTTTATACCAGAAACCATTTAAGGCTTTCTGTTTTATCCTATTTCAGTTGTTCTGAAGACAATTCGCTATATTCTGAGAAAGAATAATCCCATAACATTCAAAGGCGCAAAAGTCTAACATACAGTTATGTACATGACAAGCACAGGGCACAGAGTACTTTTTTTTCTCTCTACACTTATTTTAAGGAGTACACTGAGTGTTATGGTTTTGTTAAACTGTATACCCTAATACTTAATCGTTCTTTTTATTACATTACACCAAATCACTTTTATTCTGGTCTTACTTGGTTATCTGTAGCTGGTTTTACTAACTAGTGGTCTTTACTATTCATAGTCACTACCTGAAAAAACTCTGCAGTTAAGAGTCTGGGCCTCACAAACAGTGTTAATTTAATGAGTTTAACACAACAACCAATGCACATGTATTGATTTCTTTCAAATCATTGCCCAGCTGCACAAAGATGTGGCTATAATTTTATTTATTTATTCATTTATTTTAACAGGTAAAATTTACCTTGTTATTACACAAGATTTTACAAGATAATAGTATTTTACTTCCCACTGAGATACACTATTTCAAGCGAATAAAATGCACTGTACATTCAGTACACAAGAATTATTGATTATTGTTTTCCTAATGTTGCCCTCCACCAGGGACAGCCAGACAAGACAGATCCAGGAAAACATCACCAATGTGGAAAAACACTTTGGAGAAATGTGCCAACTGTTTGCTGCCTATGTCCGTAAAACAGCCAGACTAAGGGACAAGGCAGACCTGCTGGTCAGGGAAATCGGCCTGTATGCAGACACTGAAACACCAAACCTCAAGAGGGGCATGAAACAGTTCGCTGACCAGCTGGCCAAGGTTCAAGACTACCGTCAAGCTGAGGTGAAGCTGCTAAAGTCACCCTTTGTTCAATCTGGGTATTTCCCTGGTAACAAATAAAGCCCAACCAGTGGTGGATTTAAGAGCCAATAGCATCAACATTTGGAGGAAAAATTTCCAATAACAATATATTGGCCAGTATTTTATAATACCTAAAAATACACACTTGTAGCAAGGAATCATCAAAATTCGTAATCAAATAGTCGTAATAAAGATATGTACAGGAGGCTTGATATTTTACCGTTGAACAATAAACTTCTGAACACAATCCTCACCACCATCTGCTTGTATTGTAAATAATGAAATGTGCGGGACAAACTTTGTAATGGTAACACTGTTTTTAAATGATCTGAAGAACTTTTTACAGCAGTGCAGGGAAACACTGGACAGCTATAGATACAACTTAACCTTCAATTTGTTTTACAGGTTGAGAGACTTGAAGCCAAAGTCATAGAGCCTTTAAAAAGCTATGGAGCTGTGGTGAAACGTAAAAGGGTAAGTTGACTACAACACAAAGCGTATCAAAGAAACAACCTGTGGAGGGAATTGAGGCTGACTGTCTTTACCACTGAACATCCACTTGGGGGCAGCATTATTTTATTAATAATATCCCACTTCCCCATCAACCTTTCTTTGTAACATTGTTTTCTCTGCATTTGTCATTCTCAGCATTGTGCTTTTTTGAACATATTTTTTAAAAAGTTTTCACTTGCCTGATCTTTCACTTGCTTGAATGCTTAATTTAACTTGCAATTCATATAAACAGCCCTTAAAGTGTAAACTTTGTTAGCAAAATAAATGAAATTACTCGAGATTTATTTCCCTACTAGTAAGGTTAGAGTTTCCCTGGTATAGTATTTGAGAGAATTTCCATGAGCTGTAGATAATTGATTATTATTAATCTACATTCCTCTTTGTATATAGTGTTGTTGTGTTATGTATGTAAGCACTATAGGTTACTGTAAACCAGAGTCAGACTCCATGTATGCATAAGCACACTTGGCCATTCAAGTTGATTCTGATTCTAAATATAAGTGCTGTGTCCTGTGTCTGTTTGTGGCATGCATGCAGGAGGATCTGAAGACCACTCAAAGTGCCAGAGACAGAGAGGCTAAACAGATGGCTCAGCTTGAGAGGACCAGACAGAGAAACCCCTCCGATAGGCAAATCATAGTATCCTTAACTGGCTGATCTTCTATCCTCATATTCTCTGATACCAAAAAGAGTTTTTTAATCTAGCAAGTCTTCTAATGTTAGAAATTCCACCTGTGTCGCCATGCACTGGTCAATTAACCAGTGCCATAAAATTAGAAAAAGACAGTGTGAGATGTTGTAACAGTTTGTACTCTGTTGCAACGTGCAGTTCAGGTTCCTCTTGCAGAACCAGAATGATAAGGGGAACACACTATGATTTTTCTAGTGCTTCCTTGACTTAGCCTTCAGTCCCAGGTGGGTCTCAGATAATCTGCAAAAGCATCTCATTACTGGTAATGTATGGCCACAGAGCACAGTGACCATCTCCCACTTCACAGATATTTTACAGTTGCCTCAATATCGGGTTGAAGCAATTCCAAAATCCAACAGCAATTACATTCTGCTCCAGTCCTGCTGAGAAAGATTCAGTGCATTATAAAATATATGTTCTGACCGCAAGTCAGTTTGACTTGATTTATTTCAGTTTGTTTATTTGCTTTGGTCGTAACATTCAGGCTAGTTATTTTGTGCATTTTTAAGGAGGAGTAGTGCTAGAAACAAGTTATGTCAGGCTTGAATATAAGTAGTTTCTGTTTTTATTAATGGACAAACTGATGCATTTCCCCAAAAAATTCAGCTGTAACTTGAAGTGTTTTAGCCTGTTATGTTTTGTAGTATGTTGTACATAGCTGTGTTTTCCAACCAGGCTGAAAGTGAGCTCCAGAGAGCCACAATGGATGCCACGCGCACCACCAGGCAGCTGGAAGAGACCATAGACGAGTTTGAAAAGCAAAAGATCCGGGATATCAAGGTCTGCTGCTCTTTGGTTTCTGTCAAAACACCCTCTCATTTCCCCAGGTCATCATGTATTCATTGTCTCTGCTATTCTTGCTCATATGACTCAGTTATTAATCAAGAAGTAATCGTTTCTTTGGATGAATAAGTCTAAGTCGAAAGTGACAATGAAGTGAAACCAGACAGAGGGTTTCAAGCGTCTTTGTGTTTGACTCTTGCTTGCTGCTCTTAATCCTCTTTCAGTGGTTTGAAGCTATTCATGTACCATCAAAGCGAAACACTTTTTCATGTCTTCAGCTGAAAGGAAAAAAGAAGAAGCCACAGAGAAGCTACACACAGAGTGTTTAAATGTAAAGACCTACTGAATTTATCAAGGACTGAAATGATCTCCTTGCCTTTCTGTCTGTAGAAGATCTTTGGTGAGTTTGTGACAGTGGAGATGTCATTCCATGCCAAGGCCTTAGAAGTGTACACCATGGCCTATCAGACCATACAAAGTGTGGACGAGGAGGAGGACCTGGAGGTAGGCTGCACCTAACTGGCCTCAGGCTTGCCATGGTAGAGTAGCTGTAATAGTATTCTGACATTAGTCTGTTTGTGCATAGTCCCAACATCTTGAATGAGGCTTAACTGAAGACCTGATGTCAATCCCTGCCAACCACGTTTTCATAAAGCATTATTGACACCTGAGAAAAGTGCTGACAGTTTCCCCCCTCTAATACTGTATGTTTATGCAGGACTTTATAGTTAGGGCTAAACGCTGATCAGAATCTTTACTGTGTGTCAACCTTTGGCTCAGTGCTTGGCTGACCTAAACTTTGTATTTTACCCAGCCCAAGGTCTTATGGTCTTATACCCTCATTACTCATTGAATCATTACTCACAGATACTGTGCAGCCCACACCCTTCAGTTGATGTGGTACCTTTGAAGTATGTTGCAGTGAATACTGCAAAATGCAGACTCATGCTGGCTCTTTGGCAGCATCTGCAGTAGCTAATTTTGTTTGGCTTATAGTTTGGTGAGAGATTTACCTCATCAGTTTCAAGAGACATTGATTGCACAGAGGAAACAAAGGATCAATGAAATTCCGTGACTGAGTTTTTGCTTTCAGTTGGCCTTGTGCTGTTTTCCTTCGCCCTTTGCCATCTCATCTGTGTGTTTTTGCACTGAATCATCTCCCTTCCATTCATATTGAAGTGAAACTCTTCACCCGGACATGGTTGTTTCTCAATGACTCATATCACAAAGCACGGGAGATTGAATCATTTGAAAAAGGCACAAGTGACAGGCATGAAGACAATCCTGATCAGGAACCCCTGCGGAATGCATTTTCTACACCAGAAAAACCTGTGACACGGTTTAAATGTCAGATTGCAATGGTTTCGGAGGCATACTTTTGGTCGGGAGTCGGGTTTGTTTTTGTGTGATCTAATTTTATTGCCAACACATTTTGCTGGGTGTTCCAGCTTTTAGATTTTCATCCACGGTGCACTTTTCCTCCTTGGACTCCTGCCCTTACGTAGTTTTATGTGATATGATAGACTAAATATGTATGAGTTGAGTAAGATGTGAGCTCAATCTCTGTGTAAATAGCAAATTTAATATCTTTGTGCCTACAGTCAAATGTCATTTAGATGCGGGGTAACTTTAGCTGTTTTTCATCTTTTAAATTTTAGTGTTCAGTCAGATTGCAAGATTTCCCACTTACTGAGAACTAAACAAAACAAAGAAACACAACCCATGAGTTAACGTAGCCCTTACCCCTATGCTTATGTAGCTCCAGGACTGTAGGCTTCTCTGTATGGAAGAGTATAGCACGTCCTACCTTCTTTGGCAGGTGTTCAGGAGCCTGCTGCACCCCCCTGACTACCAGTCGCGCATAGAGATAGTACGAGCAAATTCCAAAAACTCCCTCGATCGGACGGGGTCCTCTATGAGTGCAACAGGGACCTTACAGGTAAGATACGGCGTATGCATAACACCAACTTTTGTTTCCTGACACAAATGCTAGAATTTTTTTGGCGGAGAATTTTCCTTGTCGTGGTTTAGCTGCGTATCTTCCACTCTTGATAGGTACTTCTTCACATATAAGCGCTGATGTAATAAAAATTCCCAACTTCTTTTTTAGAGCTAACTAGTCTTCCTCATACCTGTAGAAGAAGGTAAGAGGAATTCACTTATCAGTTGTGCCAGAGCATGCATCACCCCGATCATCTTTCACTCTGATTTCCCAGACAGATGTCATCACATGCCAGCAACAACATGCATTTCTTCTTACATTTACAAATATGCCCAAATATCTCAACAGTCATACTGAGCTGTCTTGTGAATTGGTGGCATAAGCTTATATACTTTTCAAACAGCGAAGCATCAGTTTTTCACTAAAAGTGGAGCATCGTTTGATATTTTTTGATAAACTGTCTCTTCAGAAGTCCTTTATTAGTGGGATTTCCGAACTGTCCTCTGTAGGTGTGACAGGGTTATTGAGCGGGGATTTCAAGGGTTTCCCTCTTGATTTGTCTCATGTACCCTGGGCTTGTCGGTGGAGAGCGTTTAAAGGGAAGGAGCACATTTCTGTTCTCCTCTGCCAACTCAGAGTGAGAGGAGGTCCAAGAGAAAACCTCGGAGACTTTGAGGAAGCAGGAATGCACTTGTGTGACTTAACACCTCAGAAGTGGTTTAGTGCTTAGTAATTGTTTATCTGTTGTCATAGCAACAAAGGGCTTCCAGTTTACAGAGAAGAAGGGAGGAGGAGGAAGAGGACGAGGATGAATCTGAAGAGGAGGAAGATGATGAGGACGAGGAGGTCACAGATGATGAAAACTAAACTTTTTTCTTACTTTGTTTTTTTTTGTATTGAAATAAAAGGACATGTATCTGATGTAATTTTCCATAACATGAGTGCAACAGAGTAATAACTGTTTTATACTCTCATCATAGAGTGTAATAGCTGTTGTATAATCTCATAAAGTGAGTGTCAAAGCTGAAGTCACCTCACCTAGACGTTCAGTATTGTATCTGAAGTTTACTGGAGAAGATGTGTGATGTATTTTGAGGGACCATGTTGTCTTGTGCTACCTGCCTTTGAAATGCCAGCCAGTTATTGTCTTAACTGTGCAGTATTTTTATATTACACACAATGCCAAATGTGCATTATTTTTGCTCCTGTCAAAAATAGCAGTGCCGTTTATTGCACAATGGCCACCTGTGTTTATGAATAAAGGCATTCCATTTCATTTAAAACCAAACTGTGTCTGGCATGAGTTTTGCATAAAAATGTCAGCCAAGAGGTTGATTATCATTTAAAAAATTGTTCTGTGTGATTCAGTCCTAAGTGACAGCAGTTATGTGATGATTGCAGCTGAAAGTGACTCATCTCTTCCACGGTCATGCAACAACGCTACGGATGAAACTGAAGAGACACACACACGCTGCGAATGTGTGTGTGCGTATGTCTATATGCCTGGGAACATGCTTGTGTATGTGTATGACATTCTATCACAATCTATGTGGAGTCTGTCACAGTTGAAGCTGCTGCTGCCCCCTCGGCTGACGGCTCCTATGTCTGTCTTGCATGACTCACTCAACACATTTATCATTCCTCGGCCGCCCGTGACATGATGACGCCTGCTCTGCCCCTGGCCTTTCACACACATACACACACATCCATATTGCCAGTCTCATTATCTCCCCAACTCACAAAAAAATATGCTCACATTAGCACAGACATGCACATACAAAAACAGTTTTCATTTTTCCAATATGCATGCCTTAGGAGAACAGAAACCTCGCCTACAGCAAAGTTTGATTAGCTGTGTGGCACAGTGAGATAAAAGCTGTGTAGGCGGTGTGTCATCAGCTCGCTGCGCAACAGCACCTTAATGCATATAAAGGTTAATGTGTATGCAAACACAGTCACACACACACACTCACGGACTGGTTTGACTTCGGTGTACACTCTGTGGATCTGAATGGCCTCCATTGCAATGAGTCATCGCCTATAAAGTGTGTGTTTGTGTGCATGCGAGTGAGTCAGGGAGCATCGCCCATCGGAGATAAAAAACCAAAGGCTCCACTCCCCGCTCACAAAGTGAAGGTATGGATGGTGACTGGCGAGGGAGATACAGTGATTTGTGGGAGATCAGCGGTGAGAGATAGAACAATCAAGGTGCAAAGGAGGCCGAGGGGGGTGTCGTTTGAGTGTGAGTAAGAAAAACAAACAAAGGAAACAGTGATACCAATGCACAGAGACAGAAGGAGGGTTTATGGGGAGAAGGAGGGACAGTTGTGAGAGGTCAGACACAACCCCGGCCCCTCTCATTTGACTCTGACTCATCCCCTCTCAGCTTCATGTGCTACTCCAATCCAACACCCAGGGCTCATGTCAAGCACAGCACAGCCTCATACCACTGCATTTATACACCTTTCCCCTTAAGCCTTATGCCACTGATCGTGTACAGATTTTTTTTTTATTTAACTTGAACCACATTTGCTGCAGTTTCCTCAAACATAGTGCTGCAAAAGTCTTCAATGCCGACCTGTAAAATGCTCTTTTTGTTACCTAGAATCACCATTCTAGCAAAAATAATACAAGGAACTGATTTGCAGGAATGTCTTCTGTTTAGTGTTTTTGGGCACATAAAGGTTCCTGTTGCTACCCTCTCATGACTCCAGCTTTTTTTTTTAGGTCTCCAGATTACATATAGATAAATCCAAACCTTAGTCCCAGCCCTCAACTTTCATTTTCTACTTTGCCCTCCCAAGTGACAACACTTTTCCACCGAAAGCAAGACGTCATAAACTTTGCGTGATCGTCGTGTGACACTAAGATAACAGAAACCAGTCGGCTCTCGGCACTTTCACTTCCACCCAGCGGCCAGCAGAGGGCGATGTTTAAAAGAACTGTTACCTGGACAGTGTTAATGGGGAAACTATGAAATGGAGACATTGTGTTCTTCACATGGTTCGCTGCAGTATGTGCTGTCCCCTGTGAATTACCTCCCTAGAGAAAAACACATTCATTGTGCTCTGAGAGCCACAAAATGCAGCGCTGGATTCTGCAAACATATCAAATCATGTATTCCAGCCTCTGCCTTTGTGAGGGGTCAGTGTTGGAGCGTTAATGGATGTTTTTCTCAGGTTTTTTTTGCATACCTTCTGATGTAGGAACATACAGGAGAGTGAGTCATAGGTCAAACAGTCTAATAGGATCGGTGTGTGGTGCAGAGGCCTTTGATTGGCTCTCCAGTTGGCTGTCACACAAAGAGGTAAGGATTCCCTCCTCTGCCCTTCTGACTCATCAGCAGTTAGCCCCAGTGAGAGTATGCGAGTGTGTGTGTGTGTGTGTGAGATTGTTTGCCTGCATATGTGCAGTGGAGAAAGAGCGATTAAATGAGAGGGGAAAAAGAATGAGAGAGTGTGTACTGATATGAATTCTTAATTTTATTGTCGCAGGTGAATGTGAAAGTGGCCTCCAAAAACTGTGTGTGTCTCTGTGTTGAGTGTGGATTTGAGTGTGCATGTATGTGTGTTTTAAGAGTGCATGGGCATACGTGCCACAGCGTCCTACAGTACAGTTGTTTGGAATATTAAACACAGTGCCGTGCTGGCGGCTGTTATAAAATCGAGAGGCAGCATAGCCGGAGTGTGACTCACACACTGACTCACTGACAGCACTGCCATGGTGTGTGTATGTTTTTGTACGTGTGTGTGTGTGTCTGTCTCACACTCTATGGTTGGCCTGGCAGTCTGATTCTGTGTTACTGGTGTTCTAAGAACTCTGAACCCTGCCACATTCCTTGGATTTTCACACCAGCAAACAAGGTAGCATGTGCGTGTGTGTGTGTATGTGTGTGTGTCTTCCCGTCTAAGTCTATATGTATGGTGCATGTGCAGGCCCTGTGCATGTATGTGAGATTGCATGCTTGCTTACAAGCGCCTTTGTGCCTCCAGTCACGCGTGCGCTATTACCAAGAGCCTGGAGAACCTCGCCCCGCTCCAGAACGCCTTGCCAGCATGCATATACACTTCAACCCCTCATCTTCCCATTTCCCTGATTTATGCACCGACATGAAAGCCAGTGTACCTGTTGTCAAGGGCACTAAGTCAAAACAGTGAGTGTACAGTAGCTCTGATACTGTACCGCATTCCAGGATCCCGGTTACAATCGTAAATCAACGGGGACTCCTCCGCTTTTAACAGCCATATTGCGAGCTGTAAATCTGCGTGCGCATGCATATGTGTCAGTGCTGTGTCGTGATGCGCCGCGCTTTACCGTCTCACGGTGATAAAGCAAAAAGTGACTTCTTATTTACTTTCTAATGCCTGACACCGGTGTCACTTGGATGTCCTCACTCAGCATAAATCACCGTTTGCAAAAGCCAAGAGGGAAGTGAGAGACGTGGCGTGTGTGTGTGTGTTTGTGTGTGTGTGCGTGTGGATTATTTGTGGCGTACAGTCGTATGTCCCTGCAACAGTAGAAGACCTGGGAGAGTGTTTCACTTAACAGGGCAACTGCTGGGAAGGAGAAGGCTATTTTCAGAGTTAGTGTTTGGCTGGAGGTAACAGCCGGCATGTGGAGTTAGATGAAAGGAATGAATACAAGTCAGTGGAATGCCCTATATCAAGTATAATGAAACACAAGGATGTGTTTGTGTCTATGTGTGAGTGTGTGTGTGCGCGTTTCATGTATACAAGAGTATGTTATGTGTGTGTGTTGGACCTGATATCCAGGTTTGGCCTCATACTCTGCCAGCCAGTCAGCCTATCCTGCCCTATGGCTGTTGTTAATGATTTCGAAATCATCTGCTGACAAAAGGAGGGCAAAAAAGAGAGAGCTTGTGTGTGTGTGTGTGTGCATCTATGCATTGCGCAAGATGCTTATCAGAGTGTGCCGTGTTATGATCAGTGAGGGAGGCCTTGGCTTGGGCCTGTACAGGAGCTCACTGTGACCTTGGCAGACTTGGCATACTCTATCGTTCTCTCTGTTTCTGTATGTGTGTGTGTGTGTGTGTGTCTGTCAGCGTGTGCAGACAGGCCGCGATACATCGATGTCTCTCTGTCTGTACCATGTCTGTCAGTAGGGCACCGTCATTCAGCAGCCCGGTATCAGTGGGTCATTATGAGCCTGTTTGTGTGTTGGCCAACCTGCAGCTCCTGCCAGGTAAACAGTGTGTGTGTTTACAGTTGACCAGCCACTTCCTAGTATAATGCTGAAGTCATATCAGGCTTAACCCTTAACCCATCAGCCTTATCTCGATTACAGTTCATCATAGTACCAAACTATTTTTATGAACTTTAACTCCATAAACAATATTTGAACATTGACCACAGATAAAATTAGCCCTAGATCCAGCAATGCCTGTTTCATGTGTGCTTTCCCACCGCTGACAAAGAGAAAACAAAATAAAACATGGCGACTGGGTTTTATGATGCATATTACGGCTGTTCAGTTTCGGTGTAAATCAAAAAGGGGAAATATTAGAAAGTGAGTTAATTCCTCTCTCCTTTGCCACCTGGCCTGCGCTTTGTGCTCTTCTCAAAAATGCACATTTATTAAAAGTAGTTTTGAATACAGCCACCTGGTGCTTCTCGCCCACTCAAAAACACATCAATCCTCATGAGTCAGGAACGGGAACAATGAGAGAGAAAGACAGACAGACAGGCAGAACACATGGTGGCTCTTGTGTTTTATTGTTCCTGTCGCAGCCATTGTGATGCCCAAGACTGAGGTGAGGAAGAAATACACTGGAAGCATGATCAAAGGGATCCGACGCCATTGGAGACACCTTACGGAAATCTGACAGTATATAATCCTGTAACAGAGAAATGTCATATTTTACATAAATAGTCATTTATGAACTAAGCGTATACATCCACCCTGGATATGGTGATGTATGTGTAGCTCATATGTGTTGAACATATATGAAAACAATAAGGGGGATGCATGTATTTGTATTATATTAGTGTAGATTTTGGATTATTGTCCACTCCAATGATAGCATGCCATGCATGTAATAAAAAAATAAAAATACACACCTCAGATTTATCTATCTACAGGTCATTATTTGATCAACGATGAATCAGTGTGTTAAATTAACAACATTGATTGAGTGCCGGAAAGTAAACAGTTCATGAACATTGACCTTTGAATACAGGTGACGTGACGTGAAGTCTTCTTGTCAGTTATGTATTCTTTATTGTTTTTGTTTTGTTTTTATATATAAATGACAAATGAAAAGAAACAGTCTTGACATTTTTATTTTTTGCAGACTGCTCATAATTTAAGTGCAAAGCTGCAGCACTAGCTCAGGTTGGGAGATGAAGGGGGGTAGTTTGTAGTTTCCACATTATTTGCTCCAGGGTGCTGCTGATGACATTCGAGGCATATCATGGTCATCTTTTGTGGGTCTTCCCACAATAAACCACAAATAAACCTGTTTAAAAAGAGGCTTCATGCTTATTGGTTTTGTGGTCTCAACAAAGAGGGTTGAAACTCCGGTCCACTCAAGTCTCAGGTAAGTTATAAGTCGCAGGAATGTGTCAAGTGGCTGAATGGGCCACACCAGGTCATAGGGAGTGGAACAAAATATTTTTTTTCTACCCTCTTGCACAACACGGCAGCACTCTCCTTCCACATTTTGAAAAATTAGAACACAGTATTTCCCTCTAACTCTACGCCCCCACAACCACAGCAGCCGCCGCCGCCGCCACCACCACCTTCTCTCTCCGGGCTGAAAAATAAAGTGAAACCAAAGACAGAATGTGACATGAGAAGCTGTCAGGCGCAGCTCGGGTCAGCAGCGGGGGGTCAAACCCATGTCTGTAACCCAAGACTCACTGAGTGATGTGTTAAGTGTCTCTCAGGGACACTTTGGTACATGACAGCGCAGCCAAGAGCAGGCGGAGGGAGTGTGTGAGCGTGCGTGCGTGCGAGCGTGTTTTTGAAATTTCTCCAGGGTTGGGGGTCCATCCGTCGGGCCCCAGGGTGTATTTCATCCCCCTGTAGGCTGTAAGACTTTACACGGCTGGCCTGCTCGTGCCATTCGCTGAGTATCGCGCAGCATGTCAAAACATAGGCAGGAAGCCAGCTGCAGAAGCCCAGCCTACCCTTTGAACGAGCACATCAACAGAGGAGAAAATATGAGGTGCATCCAGACACAGACACAAAGGACTGACAAATACAGAAGAAGCAGGGCCTGGTATCGGCACTGATGTTACGATTCCATACGATACCGATACCGATACCGATACCGATTTCAGTATCAATATCCAACTGTCAGTTCACTTAAGGATATTTCAGGTTCAATACCAATTTTGCAACTTACATAAACCTTTGCTTGTGTTTTTTGTGTGGTTTTTAAATCCAAAATGCATGAAAAGACATCTGCCTGTGAAGGGGAGCTCCTGTCATTGGTTAAAAACATGTAATTTTGGCCAACTGAGTTTCCGTAGGCTGTTACTTCAGCATACAACATCTGAAGAGTGTAAAAAATCTTCACACGTCCACTAAGAAAAAAAAAGGCAAAGATAAGAAGATTGATTATTTTTGGGATTTTAAGAATCAATATCGGACCGTTCGAATGAAGATTTTAATCTGCAAATCGATTTTTAGGAAGAAGAGGAAGAGACGCATGCACGCAATCTCACACATAAAGAAGCAGCTGCAAGACTCACACCCAAATGTGTGAAGGTAATACACAAATACTTTCAAATGCATGCACACACACACACACACACCATCAAGTCTCGTCATACACACACACACACACTCTGTAGCAGTGGCCGTGAGACAGCCTGGGAACAGCTAGTCCACTAATGAGGTCTATCCCATGGGGATTTAGTACTGCACGGTGGAATGCGGCTCTCCACTCTCATGACTGACCTGCCCTGACACTCACACACACACACACACACACACACACACATGGAGCTGCTTTACTGTCCGAGAGCTGCCCACTTACACATGAATGAGAACTGATCGAAGGCATCCAAGAATAGGACACTTTTCATCGGTAATTTCGTAGGTAGTGTATTGGAAACAACGCTAACAGGCACAATGGGGAATTTGACACTAATTTGAGACATGAGCGAGCGGAGGCAGGAAGAAGAGGGGGGGGGGACGGGCTGAGAAAACAGAATGAGAAGGAGGAGTAAATAAACAAGGGCAAAGATGGGTCAGAGAGAGGGCCACGCAGACGGAGAGAGAATTACGAGGACTTTTGTTTGCACTTCGCATTTGTCCACCGCACCGGCTCCTGGTCCGGAGGTGCGAGCCAAACGCGAAGGAGTTTTCTAGAACAGATCTGGTGTCTGTCTGGAGCGGACAAGAACCCCCTCGTTTGGCGGCCTGTTGCTTGTGCCTGCTGCTAGCTGATAGACGGACAGCATGGCGGCCCCGGCGCTGTCACGACTCTCTCGCGGCGCACAGCGAGCGAGAGAGAGAGAAAGAGAGAGAGAGAGAGAGAGAGCGAGCACCACTCCGAGTTCCTGACTGTTCAGTGGAAGTGGAAAGCCTTGATGAATAACTTTCTAAGTGTGTTTTGAAATGTCATTGAAAAGCCGGCGGACTCGCAATTGTGTAGTCAAGCCGAACCATTTGGAGTGTGAATACATCACCCAAAAGTACACAGCTACTACTAGCCTACTGCCTTCAACTATGAATATACACACCGCTAAGATTTAGTGCTTAGATACGGATTTGAAAATGTTGCTCACTTGAAAACCTAAAATGGACTTTTATGGCGTGAAAGCCTCTGAATTAATGTGGCTTGGATAAATTCCAGATGCTTCCATTACGCCTTGCTCCTGTTAGATATTTGAGATCTCATGCAGCATATAAAGGGCCGTATTACTGCACCACTGTACTTTATTCTGGCTGTTGAAAGAATTACAAGCTGTTCTTTTAGACCTTGCAGTTAAGCAGTAAACGGTGGTCTGGTTATTGTTGGTCATAACAGCGTTCATAAATGTCATGTGGCATGGTCTGTGCGATGAGGACTGCCCTGAAAATGACAGTGCACCGCCGCTGTGCATCCGTCCCCAGAAATAAACACTGGGCCGCCGCTTAATCGTCCCAGCCTCAGCCGTGCGTAACGCCATGTCACAGCCGCCGCGCATGCTGAATGCCTCGCGGGCCTTTTGTTTTGGAAAATGTGACAGGGGTTGCCATGGAGCTTGTGTTTGATCTATTGTAATTAACCAAGCCCATTGATTGCACAATGCCTTCCCCCTGGCTCGTCTCAGTCAGCAGGCAACCCTCAACCGGACGTCTCATCAAACACCACATTAACCACCATTTATACTGGCGCTTCCTCACGACACTCTGTCCTTACATGGCCTGACACGGATATGAGGGGTGGAGGAAGGGCACGGGTGATCTCAACAAGGCACACGTTTATGGTTTTGAAATGGGTTTTGCTTCTGAGTTAAGGAGAACAGAAAGGTTGCAACAGATGACTGTGTATGTGTGTGCATGTGTGTGTGTGTGTGTGCATGTTAGTGACACTGCAGCACATTGCATCGTTTGGTCACATGTGAGCAGAACTGAACTTGAGAAGTAAAACTGAGCGTCCCTGACGTTTGTCGTGTTGAAACTCTCTTTTGATTAAATGCTCCATAAAGGGCACATTTTTAAATGTTAACATCTGGTTGGAGCTGCAAAATGAATGCTTATGAATATGAATGCTTTATGATGACATGTCCATTTAAAACTCGGGCCTTTTCATGGTTGACTTCCTAAAGCAGTAAAACTTTATTTATCCAAACCCCTCGGGAATGGAGGTTTGTGTGTGTGTGTGTGTGTGTGAGAGAGAGAGAGAGAGAGAGAGAGAGTGTGCGTGTGTGTAAATTTGGTGTGAGAAAATATATTGAAACTGGGGACGACAGCATTATTCAAAATGTGAGAGACATGTACATTTTTTAACTGCTCGGTGCAACCCAAATACCACGCTTCAGTGCCTCAGACAAATACGTTGAGAAATTCCTGATAATTAGCAGAATCAATAGTCGTTTGAATTATTTATGCCACGGTATTTGATAATTACTCCCGTTCAGTGGAAATCCAGTGGGTTCGGTAGACTGAGAAGGTTGCACTAGATGACTCCATCCCTCCATTAGGTTCGTCCTTTGTCCCCCAGTCGCCCAGCCGCTGTGGCCTGATGCATGTCATCCAGCTTGGTTTAAAGTCAATTAGCCCTGCCTCCCAACCCCAGGGGTGACAATCTGGGGCTCACATGTCCCATCAGGCCTGACCTTCACATGAGGGGCTGAGCCAACGCTCACATATGGCCAAGCCCTGGGGAGGGAGACAGCCAACCCCGGCCAAGGACAGGGCAAGGCAGGATGAGGGGTGGAGGGATGGAAGTGAGGGCGATGTAGCTTGTAATCTTGGGAGAACACGCAACCATGGCAACTTTGTTATTCCTGTCTGTCAGAATATATTTTTAGGGGGATTTGTGTTTTTATTGGACGGTGCGAGGGAGTTAAAATAAAGGTGGGACAGAAACAGGGGATGTCATGTGACCCAGTTCTCTTGTACAATAAACTAGAACCATCTACTGGGGATTATTTCTAAAGGCTTGGGTTTTTGTCTGGAGAACCTGTTCATAATGTGCTGCAATAAACATAATTTATGGTATATCCAATCCATCTATATCTATCTTATATGAGTAGCCCTAAGCAGCCTTATAATCTGGGCTTGGACTTTCCCATATCCCGGTGTGAAACCCTCTTCACTTTCTTCATCTCTTGCTAAGTAATCCAAAATGGACCAGCACGGGTACATCACCTGAACTAACAGCTCCAATCTGCTCAGTGCATCTGATGATATGGCATGAAATATGGACCACCCGTGATAAAGCTACTGAGGCCCACCTAATCTAGCTAATCTACACCAGATTTTAACAAGTCCATATTTCAGGATGAATAAGAATGTTATCCAGAGCTAAACAGCTTATCTGGCTACGGATATTATAGTGATGTAAGACACAACCACAGTTAAGATGCATAACTCTTTTTAAGCCATAGTGCAATTTCATAAGTGGGGGGGGG
>OMLF01010781.1:29390-44741 GCA_900302615.1 Holocentrus rufus
TTCAGTTTAACATTCATCTGACCCCGGCTCACCCCCCGTTCCTCTCCACTTTCCCCCGATTGGATCTTTGTTTGCGGCGTTGCCTCCACGCTCTGTTACCACCCCGATTATTTTTCTTCTTCTTCTCCTCTCTGTGTCTTCGTCTGCCCACCGTGGGCATTTTTTGCTTTCATGCTAATAAAGAGAATTAAAATGGCAGCCAATTGACTCCGTCGGTTGGCTTTTGCGGCGGAGTCCCGTGCTTCCAGACCCGTTCCCTGAACTGCGCTGGAGACGGGGCCGCTTTAATATCCTGTGTGATTTCATTTCGACGGCAGACGGCGCGGGGCGCAGCGGCGGCGTAATTGCCAGCAGCGACATCACAGTGTTACAGAAGTCATATTTTCAGTCCTCAGCCGGGATAAAATTGTCACAAGCGGAAAGAGGAGGCATTTATTCGCGCGCACGCGTCGGTTTTCAGACCAAACTGTGTTCTAGATGTCTCAAGATTGTGTGTGTGTGTCTTCATGTGTGTGTGTGTGTGTGTGTGTGTGTGTGCATGCACGGTGGAGAATGATAATCATAATAAGAGTGTATTGTTCCACTGTCTGTCTTCTCCCACAGGGGAAGTCGACTGTAGCGGATTCCACACTCGCACAAGCCACAGAGCAGACGCACACACACACACACACACACACACACACACACACACAATGGACCTCCCCTGTAGGAGGAGATTCTTGTAATACTTTCTCCTTTCTTACGAAATAAAGCACACACACACACACACACTCACACACACAGAGCAGATCCACCAGAGCAAAGCTTCCCATTCATACATACAGCAAACGCACCACTAACCTCTGAGGTCAGGTGGGATGTATATGCAGTCATCCTCTTACTTACACTGGGGAATCCCACTGAGCCTTTGGTTGTATCTTTGGTGAGGTCCCTGTGTGTAAACCCAGCCCTCTGACCATGAACCAGCTTACAGCATCAAGCCACATGGTTGAGTAACCGCGGTGTTGACAGTTTTCAAATAAACAAGTCCAGCGCACTTCAAATGATCTGATCATCTTCTCTCAGGCTGGACATTCAGGGCAGATTGTGTTTTTTTTTTTTTCTTTTTGGGCCGGTGTGACACACACACATGTGATCTTGAAGCGAAATTTTCACAGCAGTGACTGTAAGCACAGACTTGCAAGAAGAAAGAGAGAGAGAGAAGAAAAAATCTGATTTCAGCCGCCAAAAGTGATGTTTTTGCAAGTGTACCACGGAGTTTGAGGATTCATGGAGCTAATCCACAGAGGAGTGAGTAAGAGAGATCGTGAATGTGACCGAGAAAGCACCAGGGACTTTTTTGCCCTGGGGATAAAGGGATATGGTGGGGAAGTGGTTGGTACAGCTTAGATCTATTAAGACTACAAATAAAGCTCAATTTACAAAACTCAGACTATCACCAAACAAACGATTATCAATTCAATGTCTATGCAGCAGCCTCCGCATGGGATTAATCAAAAGGGAATCCACATTTTTGTCATTATAGAGCCTTTTAGCTACAAGCACACAGGATCCTCTTCTACATTTGATGGCGTTACAGGTATTCTTTGGTTTCTGGCTTTGGGATAGAGTTGTTCATGTTCACAGACGTTGACTGAACCTTGAAACATGCAGTGTATAAATTCTGCTGGTATTCTTCTTTAGGGGCTGAGCTACCGTGAAATAATCCCCGCGGAGAGCTGAGGGAGCCGTTCCCTCGTCCTCCTCTGCACACGGCGAATAACTTCACCGCTCTTTTCCAGGCAAGCCTCCATCCAGGTTTTAGTTGTTCTCTCAGATGCACGGCCAGGCGCGGTAAAGAATAATAACATGTCAAAGGGGCTCAGAGCAGCGCAGACCACGGAAAAATGGAACATGCCTAAGGGTGGAAAAACACTTCAAGATTTCTCGCAGTGCTCTTGAATTTATTAGGTCCCCCAGTCCCCGGCCAACTTTTTCAAGATCAGGGCAGAACAGGAGAGGAACAACATGATGGCTTTGCAGACGAGCTTAATTGTGCAAGATCGGGCCCTAATCTTGGTTTTACTATTATAGCCTCAATTATGCCATTACACAGCAATTTAGGAGATTTTGGTGAAAAACATCTTTCACTGCTGTTCACATATTTGTCATTGTATCCGTCTCAGAGCATGAGCGGGCGATGTTTGGGCTTTTTTATCTGTGGGCTTTTTTGTTCTTGGAATCTGTGAGAAATGTTGGACGGTTTTTCTCAGATGAATAGTTACAGTCTGGCATGCTGAAGTGAGAAGGAAAATGATGGATGGTGGATTCGCTGCGAGTTTTCTCCTCATAACAGCTCATGCTGATAATCTTTGTGTGTATACTGATTATTAGATTAAAAAAGAAAATCGTTTTAATTCAGTTCATTCACGAATAAACTGAAAGCAGTCAATCTTTCAAACCCAAAAGCCCCCTAAAGCATCTTACAGCGGCAAATCAGGAATGCTGTTCCTACAATTAAGGCCCACCACAAGAAAACTTGAAGACATACTTCTGCCACCACTGTGCAATTGTCAAGATACGCCACTTCCACATGTCTGCTTTTCACCAAGACTTAATCATTTCTTCCATGTCCCGTTACAAAATTGCTTCATATGAGGAGATGCAAACACTTTCATGACTGTACCTGAAATGGGACATGAGATCCGCCTGCTCCAATTATAGCCAATTTTAAGCGTTTTAGCTTATTATCGCAACACCACATGGCTAATCAGCACAGTCTTTGTTCATGGCCATTAAGGGTTCCCTTTTTACCTAGGGCTACAACAGGTAGTTATGTCATTTAGTCTATAAAGTGTCAAAAATAATGACAAATGTTCATGGGAAGTTAGCAGAGCTTTAAGTGATGTCTTCAAATTGCTTCCTTTGTCTGACCAGCTACCAGAAAAACCAAAAGTGCTAATTTTATAATGCTATGAACAGAGAAAAGTAAGCTAATCTTTGAATTTGAGTGAAGCTGTAATCATAAAGAATTTGATCTTTTTTTTAAACTTGATACATTGATCAGTTATCAAAATCAATTAATTTCCTGTTAACTAATTGGTTAATCAACTAAGGGTTTCAGTACTACTTATACCACTGTAGTTAGTTTCTGGAAAAACTGGCAGGGCAGTTATGTCTGCACAGGAGATGAGCTCCCCAGTGCCCCATTTTGTTAATCACCTCTTTCCCCATGACCAACCTTTCCATAATGTTTGTGCTAAGTGAATCCATTCGGAAGTTATATGCCCTTTTTGTCAGAAGCCACGCCCACCGCCATGGTCTTGTTTGCCCAACTGGCATGAGAAGTGAATCACTTCTTCCTGGCTCGTGACCAACGTTTCTACAAAGTTCTGTGCGAATCTATTCATGACTTTTTGAGATACGCTAAAACAAACGTAACCACCAAAACCAAAACCACCTTCCAATTGTTAATGGAGCTAAAAGGAATTAAAATGAAAATAATTCATTGCACACTACATGCTTGTTAATGCAGCTAGAAACCAGCAGAATTCAATTTTTCAGTGGTGTGGATGTCACTTGGAAGTGGTGCAGGCATGAGGCATCATACAAATGAGCAAAGCCCCTCATGATCTGCATGCAAAAACACAGATTGCCAATGATTTGTTAAAATATTTTACATGTATTCCCTCCAGTTTCAGCTGCAGCCATCCACAGAGGCGAGTACAGTCCAGAGGTATGGTGTTACTGGAAGGCCAAAAACACCCATTTTGCGTTCATCTGAAACTAAGATTGATTCCTGCCTTTGGCTCGGCATCACACTGTGGCTTTTGGCTCGGTTTATGATCTGTGTTTTGTTAAGACAACTTTCCTTAAACCTTCACCGGTCTTATGTTCCTTTTCATATGCAGCCACTCACCCTGAATTCAAAAGAAGCGGATCAACCTAACCCCTTTAGAATTTACCCTCCGGGGAAAGAGGGTGACATAACAGTAAACACAGAGGGAAAATCAACACTAAACACTGAGTCACAGCCTGGTAACTTGCCTAACACCTAAACCCTGTCTCAACACAGGAGTACAAACAAGCATGGCTCCTCTTCAACCCACTGAGCCATGAATAGAAAATCTTTGTCCTCGTTTGTGTGACGCCTGTGTCACGACTCCGGCCTCATTGAGTGTCCCTTACAGCCTTTTTGCTGTTCTGTGTGAATGGGAACAAATTGCTTGATGTAACAATAGCATGATAGCATCAGAAATGGGGAACGCTGTGTACACAATGTATGCTGCACACAGCTGTTCAAAGCACACACTCATATAGAGTCGCACGATAGTTAAGCAAGCACATGCACACACAGGTGCACATGTGAGCCCATTTACATACGTGAATAAAACCACATACATAACGCATATAGTGCACCCATTCCTTGTCAGACAGATCATATAGAAAACAGACATACACGGTCTCCTGCTCTCACAGAAGCACACACACACACAGAACACACACACACACACACACACACACACACAAAACACACCCCAGGGGTGTTAAAGTGGCTGGGCATGACAGATCACGCTGCCTCTCCATTATTACGTCGTGTTACGATTAATAATGCATGTTTCCTGACACTTTAATTACCTCCGCCCACACCCTAACACACACGCACGCGCGCGCACACACACACACACTCACAAATTTTCAGTCAGCACCAACTTTATCACAACAACACAACAAACACACACACACACACACACACACACACTCACTCTCTCTCTCCTTGTCGAACATACACACACAGCAGCCACAGCAGGAGATGAGGTGCTTCAAGTAACTGCAGCTGTCGGCCGGTCCCTGAATGCTCCAGGACTTGCAGTTCAGTCCTGTATCTCGTACCCGTAGCGATCTTGACACAATGACTCGACACGAATTGAAACGTCTTATAGCAAGCATGACAAAGACAAGCCTGCTGCTTTTCGCAGTGACAGACCAGGCTGAATTTGGTGCAATAAACTGTCATCTACCAAAATAGTGCATGAATATAAACTAAAGGTTGATAGGAACTTCTGACTAGGTGATTGAAGCATAAGCCTCCCTAGTCCATCTTATCTGATATTTAAAGGAACAGTTCTTTAGCGGTGAGCTGCCGTGAATTAATTCCTATAATCCCTAAAGGAAAAGGAGCTGCCATGCCAGTTGAAACACATCTAAAGCGTCTTTGTCCATACAGCTCCATACAGCTTGTGCAACACGATCCAAGTCTTCCAAACCCAAATGATCCTGAGTGGAAAATACCTCTGTTGACACTGTTACTTAGCATGAATCTTTACTTTAGCCTTTGATAGCAAAACAACCAATGCTAACATGTTCTCAAGCCTCATGCATCTACGCTCTGCCCAGAAAGGACATGCAGGCTCTCCTGTATTTCCATGTTTGCAGCACTAACCTACACATAGGCTAACAACAGACAAACTGACAGATTCTGGTCTGTTGCCGTGCTGTTGTCGCTTTGTTCCCTATTGTGCTGAGATTTTGAATACGATGAAAGTGTGTGTTTTTCCTAGATGCTGAACTCTTGCAAGTTTCACTGATGTGACGTATGAGGCTTGGCTGTGCAATAGCTGTTTTGCTATCAAAGGCTATGGTGAGGGTTTTCTCTAAATACTGGCCTCAGTATAGGTGTTTTCCATGACCCATTGACCACAGGCATTCCCCATCCATTGACTTCTATTGTTTTAGAGAAGCCTGCTATGGTTGCACTAGCTACCTCCCTGTGTGTTGTATAGACAAAGACAATTCACCTGTGCTTCAGCTGCCATGGGGGCGAGCAGATAGCGAAAAAAATCTAATTTTGGGGGGAACTGTTCCTTTAACTGACAGTACAGCTGAGCGAAAATGTGAAGCGTGCATTTGTGGAAACTGCTGGTGACGTCTCAAGTTCAGCAGAGTGCTGCACAGAGCGGCTGTGACCCGCGATGACTTTATAAACCGTTCAAAACAGAACGGGGGAACAAATATATTTACCTAGACGTATTTATCCCCCAACGTGTGCTTGATGCATCAAACCAGAGACACCTCTTCACCCTTTGCTTTTCAACTTTTCAGGATGTTTCTGACAATTAATCTGCCAGGATCTGCTCCGCCGTCTCCCTTTAATTAGCGGGCTTCTCCGTTGTGATTCACAGAGGCAAATGTCTGCGAACGAATTCCTTTGA
Source organism: Holocentrus rufus (assembly GCA_900302615.1). Classification (NCBI taxonomy): domain Eukaryota; kingdom Metazoa; phylum Chordata; class Actinopteri; order Holocentriformes; family Holocentridae; genus Holocentrus; species Holocentrus rufus. The sequence continues at coordinate 35,582 of OMLF01010781.1, forward strand.
AAGATTTTAGTGGCTGTTTCAATTCCGTCATGTATGTTCCCTTATGATGACACTCTGCCGTTGAAACTCAAACACAAACTGTTCATGAATGTTAACCTACATTTTCAACATCCTTCAAAACTGATGAAATGCCAAGAAATGCACAGAGCCTAATTTTCACCAGCCACAGAGTCTGTATTTAATAGAGCAACACTACGCTTTCATCTTCCTCCCGTGAGTTGTAATGCAATCATATCATTAAAGCTCTGCGCTAGGTAATTTGTGAAGACTGACAGGTTGTTGTTGCTGGCTGAATAGTAAGTGTGTATGTGTACACACAAACACTTTCTTGTCTTTTCCTGCTGCTCCTCGCTCCTCATTCTCCCGCTGGCCTAGCCCTAGTTCAGTCAGTGTATTCCAATGCATGGGAAATAATTGGCCATCCCTTTCATCACAGGATTATGAGAATAAATCTCCTTTTGGAGCGCAGCAGCGCTAACAGTCATTGAAATCCTGTTACATGGGGGTATTATCCTGCAATTAATTGCTTTTTCCAAACGCTAAGCTCTTCTCTCCCTCTCTCCCTCTCATGTTCATACACTTTGATAAATTCAGTACTCTGTTGACTCACTCTGCAAAGAGGTTGGGGGGTTGTGGAACGTGTAAAGAGGGGCTTGGTAACAAACAAGAGTTGCCAGCCATTTTTAACAAAATCTCTCACTTCAGAAGTGTCATTAATTTGATCCAACCTGTTATGTTGAGGCCGGAGGACACGCTTTGTGTCCACGGCTGTTGAAATCCAGAGGGATTGTGGGTCTGTACCGTTCTACATGTAATTTACTGTAGGGATGTTAAAAGGCGAGGGCCCCTTTGAACAGGAGTTGTAACCCATCTTTCATCAAGTGCCACGGAGGAGATAAATGTTGGATGACACTTTCATGTGCCATCCTCTGAAACGCTGTTTGTAAAAACTCCTTTTTATCCCCACCGAAAAAAAAAAAAACATGAAATGAAAGCAAATGGCATGGCAGGGAAACAGCGTGGGTCTGCGGCATAAGGAGCAATTTCTCAGTCATGGTATTGCATCATTCAGTCTGAATGACTGAAAAAAAAAGAAATACAAGCAAACAAAAACCGGCTTGCGTGTTTTTTTGTCAACATGGATTCAGTTCGGTGTTTTGTCCGTCAAACTAAATGACAGACGCTTGAATCTAAAATATCCCTCTTTTGAGACTTCCCTCCATTGTCTCCCTCGTTAACTTCCCCACTGTCTGAGAGCAAATGCTAAACGCGAGTGGACTCAAATCTCCCCTGTCTGTTTTTCTCTCGGCAGAGTGATTGATAACAATCACTCCTTCCTTCCTTTTCTCTTACGGAGGCTTCACATTCCTCTGAGGGTGACATCATTAGCCTCGGCCCGGCAGAGTTGAGAGATATTGTGTAACCTCGCTGATGGGTTGGTGACAGTCTGGCGGTGACGGTGTGTGTGTGTGTGTGTGTGTTGCAGCCCCAGCACACACACACACTATTGCCATCAACTTCCCATTCACAACAGGAAAGCCCTTGAGTCATCCTGGAGTTGGAGTGCTGATTGTAAGGCAAACTGTTTCGATGAAATCATGTGTTGAAGGGTGACTGAGAGCCGAAGTTGGTAAATTCAATGAAATTATGAAATAATGTTCTTAGGACGTGAAGGGGAAGTGAGCCGAGCCTTTCATTGAAATTGCGCTGGAAAGGTTAGAAGGGATACCAGGTAAAGGCTGACCTTTTCAGTGAAATGATGTTCTTGGCATATAGAGGGGATCGCTGGTGAAGCTGGCTATTTTAATTAAATCATGCGCTTAGGGTACGAACGGAGGCTTGCATGCAAAGTTGATCATGTCATTGTGATTATGTTCTCAGGGCACGAACAGGGGCTTTACTGTTTAAATGTAACTACAGTGTCAGGCCACGACAGGAGGCTACAATAAAGTTGACCATTTCGATGTAATTATGGTCTCCGGGTATGGGGATGTTGGTGAAAATGGAAATCCGGTTTGCATTTTAAAGGGGAAGGAAATGAATGAAAAACATTTAAATGATATGTTATTTGTTGGCCTGCAGCGAAGGTTAGAGGGTAGAGTTGGCTTGTTCTGCAAAATGTGAAGGAAAGCAGAGAGAGGAAAGCTGAGGCTGTTTCAACCGAACTGAATTTCGTTGTCCACTGTACGTCTGCAATTCTAGGGGGAAGGCTTTTCTGGGGAAGTCTTTGTGCTGAGCATGCTCCGATGACAATTCGTGAGAAAAGTTGTTTTCAGGGAAACACCGCGGGGAAGGACGTCTAGTTTTGTTTTCACGTGTAAAAGCGATTTCTGCTCATGTGCTTCATAACCGGAGCAAAGTGTGAGTGCAACCGAGGGTTAATATTAAACTTAAAGTGAGTTTTGATGAGACGAATTAACCGCGTTGCCAAGAATCCCACTAACCCTGACTCAACTCAGATCAAAGCAGCAGTGATGAACAGATTGGGATAACTAGAAAAGGGAGGCAGGAATTTACGGCCAGACGAGAGCCTGGAGTCCGTCCATATGAAACAATCCTCAACTCTGCTCCTGGTTTGACTGATTGTCCTCTGAGGTCAGTTGGGTTTGTGAAAATACAGCGCATATTCAGTAGAGGTGGTTATGGCAGGGTGATGACTAATCTTGGATGAGACCTCAACACTGGAGTTCATACAGTTCACAGTGTCTGTGAGCTTATGTCAGTTCGGCGGGCCGCTGTAGTCTCGCAAGGCTGGCGCTCGAACGCAGTCGCTCTTAATCTTGTTTTAAAAGCAGCGTTTACTCCCGCAGAGAAAAGAGGGTCCATCATTTCTCTTGTATGCCTCTTATCCACTGTCCTCAATTACAACCGCTGTAATGTAACTCCACACCGTAAATTGTTGGGAAAATGCCTTTGTTTTTTTCTCCTTTATCGGCTGTCGGATGGCGCAATGGCAACAGACTGACACTGAGATATTTAGGAAATGTTTTTCATTACAGATCTACTTTACAAAGTCTGATAAACAATAAGAAGCAGTAACTATTAACAAGTGGGAAAATGCGTATCGTTAGCTGTCGGTTGTCAAAGTAAGATGAGAAAATATACTGGGCTTCAGACACGATCCACCAAAACTTAAGATCGAAGAAGAGCGGAACTGCTTGGCTTGAATTATGTGAGGATAAATATGGACTCATAAAATGCCTCAATGGTTTGGAAAATGTAACGTTTAAAGAGTTGTAGTCCGCTTTGTAGTCTACTTGCAAGAGGCAGATATTCCACGAGGGCTGTTTGGATGAATCAGATATTGTATATCTGCTCACCTGGACATCTGACCAAGTCTCTGAGCTGACCTTAAATTCCCACATGTGCTGGCTTGTAATGATTTTCCCTCTCTGAGAACTTCTCTTGTCATCCGTACAAACAGAGAATATTACTACGGGACGCTGTTGTTACCAGGTGGGTATAGTAAACAGTTGCAAGCAGAGTTCAAGAGTGTGTGTCTGTGTGTGTGTGTGTGTGTGTGTGTGTGTGTGGAACACCGAGGAATTTTTAGTCTTTAAATTCCGATTGTGGTAGAACAGCATTTATTGTAAGACTAATTTAAAATACATAATCCAGGGCTTAAAGAAATAGTTTAAAAATGAGTTTCAAAACACGAATGGTGAAATAATGGAGGACATTCTCTTCCAGGAACAAATTCAAGCTTATTTAGAGCCTCAAATCACTGTTTACATGCCCACAGGTTTACACCAAACAAAACAGGATGACACCCCCTGACTTAAGCCCTCATAGCCTGTGTGTGACGTACACACTTTCCTCTGTCATATCAACACAGGATTGAAGCCTGATGGGAGACCACAGAGCCTCCTGTGGCATAGAGAGTCCCTGTTTCCCTCCGTCTTCAAGTGACCTCTTCACGCTCTCAGGTGTGACGTCAAAAGTTCAGCTGCAATTACCACGGACACGTCTCGCCATCGGGCCCCGCAACGCCAAGGCCGTATGTGTGAGCATGCATTACAGTGCCTGTTTGCGCGCGCGTGTATATGTGATGCGTGTCTGAGTGCTGTCAGAGTGCTGCTCAAGTAGAGAATAATTCACACCGGTGTCTGGCTGGCAGCCAGATCAGATTGAACTATTCTCAGAGCAGAGTGATCAATTCCCAACCTCTCTTTACCACTGCTGGTGGTGAGTGACTCAGCTAATTATACCAAGGGAGAGCATGCCCTGAATAGTGTTTTCTCTCTGAGCTCACAAGCACAGAGAGGCAGTCACACACCTACACGGGGACATACTGTGCACTGTATATATACACACGTAAACACATGCATATAAACACACCCACATACATCATGAGGTACACTGTGGCTGACCAGCTATAGCATGCAGCAAAATTAATTCTCTTACATAAGTGCAAGAAATTACTGCTGCCTACACATGGAGTATATACTGTGAACTTGTGTAACACAATTCATAAACCCAAACAGAAACTCGCAGGGTCAAATTATACATGCTAAAATGGGCATATCCCATAACAAGATGCATGCAAAAAAAACTCAACCGACACAAAAAGACATATTTTTTCTTTTTCAAAACACACCGAAACTCTCTCACACACACATGCACAAGCCACAAACACACAGCCTGCAAACTTTGACACACTGACACGCCAGACGCTCACTATTGTCAGATAACAATGAACCTCCCGGCCCTCTGTACCTCCGCTGTCCATTCCCACAGTAACAGCTCATCCTGCTGTTTGAACTCCTTAAACAGAGAGAGACAGAGAGAGAGAGAGGCTGCAGAGAGAAAGGAAACCTGTTCCTGTGCCTGCTCGGCGGCATGACAAACACACATGCACGCACACACACACACAAGCACAGACGCACACACATCAGTGAGTTGGTGAGTCACCTTATTCGTAGGACGACCACTGCACAAAGAAAGAATGCAAGGCCTAAAAATAACAGGCATCATTCCTATGGAATCCGCGGCTCATCCTTGTTTGGACGGCCTGCTGAGACAGGTTCACATAACCTTTTTGAGTCAAGCTGAGCAGGGCTGGAATGACCCGGTTAAGTGTGTGACCTATTGTGGAAGGAACTGCGTCGGAGAGTGCAATGCGAAAAGAAATGGCTTGGAACGGCGTGCTTCTGTTTGGCAGGAGGGCTTGTGCAAAAGAGGGGTGATAACCAATTGTGAGCGCGTACACACTCACACACAAACACACACACGGGCCAGCTGGTGCACTGTGCTTTGGTGAGCAGTCAGTACGCCTCATACACCATTACTGTCACTGTACTTGTTCAACTTATATAGCTGTGAAAAGGAGGCTCTTGCGCAACACACAGTCATGCAAGCACACACACACATGCACATATGCACATTCATAATTACCTCATGCTGCCACTGACATACTTTACATTAATTGTAATTCAACAGTCAGGTTCAGGTTCTTCCATTTAACCTCCAGCGAATACTTTTGTGACTTTTTGAAGACACAGTGCGTGTCTTCCAGAGACTGCACTGTACTCTTACAGGATGGTTTGTTCTTTTTCTTTCTTTTTTTTTTTTTTTGTGGCACTTTGGGTAAACAATGAGTTTCAGCTCAGGAATACATTGTCTCCGAGACACCGACCGCTCTAATCGTGTTAAAGGAACTCCCGGCATATTTTATGTGAATGCTTATAGCCAGGCACCAAGGCTTTAAAGGGGATGACTCATATCCGCATAACAGGCACAGCATGGGAAAATATCATGGAGATGTTGAAGTTGGAGTTAGGGCTCGTACACTGAAACCTTGTATTGGCTAGTTCACACTTCAGGCCCAGCATTTGGAGAGCAAACATTTTCGCGTCCCGTACAAAGTCTCAGCTTCTCGATTCAGAGAGACACTGTTGCCACTGGTAATAAACGGTATTAGGAGTTGAGCATTAAAACAACAGGAAGCCGGAAAAAAAGAGTTTCAAAAGAATGTTAATCATTGTCTAAAACACGTGCATGCTTTGAGGAGAGAGCTGTGATTAATAGCAGATGATTTCCTTATTCCCCTCACATGCTCGCGCGTCTCGTTATCAATAATGGCAAACTTACAGCGCGCGCATTAGGAATTTGGAGATTCCAGACACCTTGGGAGAAACGTTTGTTTTGCGAACATCAAAAAAGTGTTGATGTTTGAACCATCTGGCCATAGTCTGCCGTGGAAAAATAATATAGCAGGCTGTTTCGTCAGAGCCAAGTTGGAGTCGGTGGCGTTAGTGGATTGCTCAATGTTTGTGTCACCAGGAGGCTGGACTGGTCGGGCGGAGTGTTGGAGCTCAGGACTCTGAGAAACATCACCGGGGCTCACTCTGTCTCTCTCTCTCTCTGTGAGACGGTCTCTCTCACACACACACTTCAAGCTCTGAGGGATCGGGATTTTCTCACCGAAAAAGTACACTGCGTGCGCTCTCACAGCCACGAGCGTTCACTCTCCCAAAGGACTTGGGCTGGACTATTACCAAAACAGGGGAAAATAGGATCCATCAGTTTTGTTTAAATTAGAGGATACAGGCTTCATCACTGATTTTGCCAAGTACTTTATACTGTATAGTTATAGGGAGTCGCGACATGGAACGCACAGTTTGTAGTTTATTCTAGCCGACAAAGGACACATCCGAAAACAAGTCAGCGTCGCGTTATTGCTTTAATGGTAAATCGGTCTGTCGGAATGAACTTGCAGTGGAGCAGCCCGGTACCGTGCATCCGCACCGGGAGAGTCGCTCACAAGCGGCTGGACTCCGACGATCAGCCGCCGGCCAAATGCGCCAGGCTGAGCGCCGACTCCGGGGACTCACCGGGACTCCTCGGCACCTCACCCGGCTCCCCGGTGAGCCCCGTCCCCGTCACTGTCCCAGCGACCCACCAGGGGCCATCCAGGATAGGACCGTTTCTGCTTCTACCTCTGTCCGACCGGGAAGGCATGCACAGCGCACTGAACACCGATACGGGGGATGAGCTAGTGTGCAAGGTATGCGCAAAACCCTCATTGTGCAATTTCATTGAATGAATGGTGTTTCAGGCAACCGAGTTGCTCAATAGCCCGTCTGACGGGTCATCAGTATCTAGCCTGTGTTTTTCGCAAAATGTCATCCTGACACGAAAATCGTTACACTTTGCATGACAGCGGGTCAATAGCCTCGCGATTTTTTGTTTATTTATTCATTCAGATATTTATTTTACAACCTGGTCAATATTAGGCTCTGTGCTCATTTAAAAGGTGAGTGGACTAAATGCATCGATGAGCGGTGGTTTCAGTGGCAAACAGGCAACACTGTAGCCTACCTGACGTGTTGAGGATATGTCGACACCTCACCAAGTCCACCTATCTTTGGCACTGTGGCTTCACACCCTGTCTGTCAACTCAGCTCATTTGCATACACGTCACTGCAATACGCCACGCCACGGCAGACAAATATGCAAACATGTGAAAGGCAAAGGAGAGCAGCCTATCGTGATGAAGATAGGCTGATTAGCTGCGCTGATAGCGGCAGAGCCCTCCAGTGTTCCAAAACAATTTATTTTGCATGATAGACCTGCAGGGGTTAGGCATTGTTGATTAATAAAGTTAATCGCTTCACACTTTTGTAATTCATTTGTCACGCTCATGCAAAAGAGATAGTATGGCGCTTAGCTGGAATCAAAGCACATTCTTGACTCAGCCAAATTTACATGGTTGTTTCCTCAGATGATCATTAAGGCAAACACTGGCACGCTGACACTCTCTCTCCCTCCCTCCCCATCTCGCTCATTTTCATCCTGCATCCCTGTCCCCCTGTCTCCTCTCCCTCCCCCTCTCATCTCTCATCAAGGTCTTTGACATGGGGGTTTACCAGGAAAAGATCCGAGCCTACGGCGTCTTACCAGCCCACAAGAACGTGGCCGGCATCAGGGACATTGTCCTTGGCGAGCGCAAGGCCTACGTGTTCCTGGACAAGGACTTTGGGGACATGCACACCCTGGTGAAGGGCTGCCGCAGGCTGGACGAGGAGCAGGCCTCCAGGCTCTTCCGTCAGGTGGCGTCGGCCGTGGCGCACTGCCACCAGAACGGCATCGTGCTGGGAGACCTCAAACTCCGCAAGTTTGTCTTCGCCGACGAGAAAAGGTGAGAAGGGAGGGACATGGCCTTCTCCTCAGATTCTTGGACTTGAAATCTTGACGCTCGGTGTCAGTTGTCACACTTTGAGAACAATAACAATCAACTGGACACCGAGAGGTTTTCACATTACCTCTTCTACCGCAGTGTTGTGCACCCTGCACAGTTTGACCTCTCCTGTTCACATTGTCCAATGCAGATGCTCAAAGGCTGCCAGCTGTAATGGTATTACTTCTCTTGTTTTGGATGCTTATGAGCCAAATATCCAACATTCCTCTCTAATAGTCAGGCCCTTCAGTGTTTTGCTGGTGCGTTTTAGACTGCAGTACAGCCAATTTACCGCATATCATCAGCTGAGCGTTAAGGCCCTAATGAGCTGAATGAGACTCAGCGTCCAAGGGGATGTGCCAGTGAAGAGACAGAGCAAACACGGCAACAGCTGGCACACACAGTGTGTGTGTGCATAAATTGATATGGGCACAGATAGATAGAGTAGGTTCTGTACTTTCGGAGGTGGACTGCATGGCTGCCCAGATTCTACGGTCTGTCTCTCTCTCTCTCTCTCTCTTTCACTCTCACTCTCCATGTCTATCTGTGCGTGTGCTGTGTGTGTTTGTTTGCGTGTGTATTTGTGTGAATCTAGTGGGTGGCAGCTTGGCAGGGATGCTAGACTAGGGTGGTGAATGAGACATTCATCCCCTTCTGCAGTCTATATCTCAGAATATGTTTATTACTCATTATTTATTAATAAATGACATCACTGCCATGCTTCAGAATACATCGAAAAGGGATTCATTCAAATACATGCACTTTTACCCGTGAAGCAGTCATTCAAAGCGCTATCCTCTGGAGTAGCGTGCCCACACACACAGACATACACACACACACCTTGATGCTTGTACCTCTGGGTACTACACTCTGTTCAGGAAGACACACAGAACCCCTGCGTACAAAACTATTTGTCACCTCTTTGCCCTTGCGTCACTCTCTTTCCTGTAAGCGCTTGCTCTTCCCACAGAAATCCCCTCC
>OMLF01010781.1:61004-73729 GCA_900302615.1 Holocentrus rufus
CCCCTTCCTTTGCATCCTTTGTCCTTCTCTCCTGCCGCTCCACATATCCCCTGAGCCTCTGATCTTTGTTACCCCCCCTTTTCCCATCTCCCCATCCCTGCCATTCTCTCTCTCCCCTGCAATCACTCTCCACTGAACCAAACAGAGGGAATGAGATGACATGAACAGAGAGCTGCAGGTGTCTATTGAAGTGCGGTCCAGCCGGGCAGCCCACCTCCAGGCCTCCACAATCCCACATGCCTGCGGTTGCCCGCGCTTGTCTGAAGGTCGCACCCCTCCCACCTCACCCACAAAGCGACCTCAGAGCCTATCGCGCACAGCTGCTCGGGGCCTCTGAGACCCATTCTCATCTCGCAGTCCAGTGCCTGCCTGCCGAGCAAATCAAAGGAGCCGGGACAGACCTTCAATCGCACCAAAGTCAAAAGTTTCTCCGCTTGTGGTGCGTCGGTCAAGAGCAGAGCTGGGGAACATCTCTGGGGGGGGCACAGAGAAACCTGACGTCTGTCTGTGATGTTTACTTTTGTTTGTGTGTCCTTTTTCATCCAATAGTTCATTTTAAGTAAAACAGAATGATTACTTTGAGAGCAAGCTATGTGAAATAACCCGAATGAGCCCTGCAGAGAGAACCACAGGAATATGAAGGCAGCAGGATCACATGACATATTGACGCTTCCCAGTATGAAACCAAAGAAGAGCAGAAAATTACTCAATGAAGCTGTTCCATTTTGATGCTTGGGAAATTCAACATCACCTAGAATATATAATCATTTCGATCTCTATTCAACTCGATAAGTTCCCAAAAACGCTGTCTCTAAAGTCTGTGATAGAAGGTCTGGTATACTGTGATGCAGCCTTGAATTTAGCTGAGTCAGTCCCCGGCCGTTGAAGCCTGGCTACCGATGACACACTCATCCCGTCCAGGGGGAGACAACGGGACATGCTGACGGACATTGACAAGACCTTGATTTTTCCCTTTCTCTCGTCTCGTTCTGACAACCGTGGCGCGCTTGATGGGTAAAACCACCCCGCTGTGAGACAAAGATTAGCTTGGCCTTCAATTAATAGAGCTATGATTCACAGGTATTTGGCTAACATAGGGGACAGAGGCTCCTCCGAGGGCAGTTACGTTTCACATTATATAAAGACAACTAGCGTTCCCCACAGAGGGGCTTTAAAGATGATATTGTGAGTGTGAGTCTTAATTTCAGTGATCATTTTGGGTGCCATAACTTCACTAATGATCGAGGTAGAAGTGGTAGAACAGTGTGCTGAATGGACTTGAAAATGCACCTTGAGGCCACTTTCACCACTGAGCAAACACGGCCACAAGGATTAAAAAGTGTTCACATCTCAGGCGGGTCTGGCTGGCAAAGCAGGCTGTACAAGCTGCCTTATTAGCAACATAAACAACCCTTCCCTCTGACAGTTATGGACAGAAAACCCTCAGCAATTATGACTTCCTGTAGGCACTGTAGATTTTAAACTCATTTGAATTTCTAATGGTCTTCCACGGCGCTGCTGTTAATTGATCATGCTCAGAGCGTAAAATTGAATACCAGAAAATATCATGACTAAATTAATAGAGGGACCGCTCCTGGATTAACCATGCCGGGAGTGTCTGGGAAATGAGAGGGTGACGCTTTCATCAAGCAACCATGTTCTCAGAATAGAGCTGTGAGCTGTGTTATCCTGAGGAGAGGGTTAGCAGCACCTGGAAAGTGAGAACGCTGAGTGAGAATAGAGTCTTTCTGGCAGTGAGGATGCTGATGTACGAGGCTTTCACCAACACTGATCTTGATGCAAACCGTGACAGTGAGCACCATTGTTACTGTTTCAACAAAAAAAAATCACAAAACGGACACCAGGTGAGCAACCGACTGTGGATTTCATTCCATAATCTGTAACATATGAGTGCTGCGTGAGTGTAACATGAATACATATGGATAAAAAACTGAAGAAATAGAAAACAGACTGTTAACTAGCTCCTTAACGCCCCTAGTTGGCTTCATAAAGCCTGAGTGGAACTAGCTCTCGTATGTATGTCTGTATCCTGGCAACCATAGAATTGGATCAGGAATCCGAATGGAATTTCTAGTTATCCTTGAGCTGCGGCTAAAACCTCCTGAGGTGATTTCTAAGAGACAGTTATGTCACAGTTCAAATCACCTTTTCAGGCATTTTTATTCTTAAAGCTACATAATTCCAGACCTTGTCCCCTGTTTAAACATCTGCCGTGCCGCCACAGTTTACATAGCAGCTTTTCTGGGTTTGACTTTGTTTGTTGAATGGGTGGCAGGTGAGGCGTCGCTGGTCCCACTACCTTCAACATGAAACAGGCTTGTTATATCTTGCTTTGTATCACCGCTGAAAAGCATATAGATTGCATTTTCAAGGTCCTTACTCGTCCAATTTCTACTCTAGTATCCAGGTCTGCAACGGCGTTTTACTTCAGCGAAATAAAAATGCAAGACACATCTCATTCAAAGATGAAATGGACAGTCTCTCAAAACAAGAAATTGCCCTTTACACCATTGCCTCCGCTCATCTGTTTTCTTCCATTATGAATCTGTTTTTTAATGGTTTTGTGCAAGTGCATATATGTTGAATGTCAATATCTATAATCCAACTCTGTGTCCATGAATATGTAACGACGCATTGCAAAAATTGCCATGCAGGAGCGAGCACCCTCAACTGCCTTTGATTGTTGTCATGCCTAAGCGAGGCTGTGCATCTCTTTCATGTGCTTTCCTGCCCAGCATGTGTTTGCTTCCCATGCCAGAGCGCAGTATAGCCAGCCATCACAGGAGCCAGAGCCCCGTGTTTCCCTAACTTCCCTGACACATGGCGAGATTTTTTGTCAAGGCCCCCCCCCCTCTAGAAAGCGGCGATGCTACCAATTACCTCTGTGGAGCCAGCCAGCCGTCTCCCCGGTTTGACAGATGACTTTGACCTCGGCAAACATGAGGACCTTCTCACATGCTCGGTCGACACGTACCGTAGGCCCGCCGGTGAGGGGAGAGCAGGGGTTGATGGGGATGAGAGGCCGATTCCCATATTGCCTCCTCCATCAGGCGCCACGTGAGCCAGCCGAGCAGGCAAGGACAGGTATCTTTCCCTGATGACTTCGTTCTGTGAGACTCCTGTTATAGAACCACTGTGCAGTCTTATCACCCAAACACACGCGCTCAGACACATTTTTTTCCCCCCCTAATGATAGAGTTCATAACATACTTCCCGCTGGGCCTGAGGGCTTGACCACTTCCCCTGAGTGAAAAAAAGACTGTCAGACAGGCAGAATATAGGAACTGAACAGCTGTGGTCCAGATAACTGATCACAGATATTGAAACTGATGGTTGATATTTTGGTGCGAGGATAACAAGAAGGTATAGACAGTCTGCTGTGGGCATCTTAGTAACCCTACAGGTTCCCCTTTAATCCATGATGAAATAGACACTGACTCAAATCCATCAAGCCCCTCTGAGAAGGAGAGCAAATATGAAGAGCAGTTCACCTCAATCATGCCTCAATATGTGCAATGACATATCAAGGTGTGCTAATAAAAGAGCCAGACACAGTGGACTGTCCCAGTGGGGTATTCCAAAGCAGGATTAGAAAGTTAGCAATGTGAAAAAGATCATGCTATATCCTCCTGACAGTGATTTGAATCTGTAAAACTTGAATGTTAAGGAATATGAAACAGCTTGAGACATTTTAAAATTATCTGGCTAACTTGCTAATCCTGCTTTGTGAAATACCCCCCCAGGTCTAAATAGATTATGTTCACAGGCACTTGGCAAAGTCATTGCAACTGTGATGACAAATGGCACGGAGAAACTGGAGCGCTGGTCTTTCAATAAGTGGCACTGCATGACTCTTCATGGCGTTATTAACATTCCCTGTGATATTACGCATTGCAAAAGAGACCATGTGTTAATCAGAGTAAGGCTCTCAAGCCTTACGCACCCCACGCCGTAACTTGATCCTTTGTTTTCCGTGCCACTGTTATCAAATCCCAGCCTCGTAATCAAGTCTCTTGAAGCAATGGAATTTTCTCTGCTTTGACCGACCCACCAGGCAGAGTAATAAATATCTGCCCCACGTGTGTGAGCTCATTGTTATAGGGCTGATCTATAATGTGAATACAAACATAGAGAGCTCTTAACTGGATGGTATATTTCACCTGCGGTAAATACAGAAGTGAATTATAGCCTTCTGTTACGCTTTGGTGCCTCGGCTCTTTGTGAAGCGAGGTATAGCTCACGCTACAGGGGAAGGCTGCACAATGCGTACAGCTTGATTTACATTGGTGTGTCTTTGTGTGCGTCGTGGGATCCTCATCTTAAATTCACTGCTGTCAGATGTTTGTGCATTACAGCAGATCCAATTTTGAAAACGCCGAGGATTTGGGAAAATTGGACACAATAACGTCTCCATGTTCTACACTGATAGTGTTCATCCAACAACCAAAGAGCTTATAGGTTTTAGGAATATATCTCCACAACCATTTCTGTCTTTTTTCCTCATATCCTGCCTCTGATATTCAAAAGAGAATACAGAACTGAGTTCAGAAAAATATAATTGTCCACGGAAAGAGGATTTGCAAAGCTTCTGATTGTTTGCCTTTTATGGTGCATGGAAGAACTAACAGAATAAAGGATAACTACACCTTAATATGAAACATTGTGTCTCTCTAATAATTCATTTGAACGTTATAAACTATTTGACTTTCCTTGAATCCCTCTAAAACTGAGTTGAAGCTTGTACCTTATAATTTCCTCTCAACAAACAAGTTATTATTTCCCTAAAGGCCCAGAGATATTATTATATCTATAATTTAAGCCCTGATTGTCAGATTCATTTTCTCCCTCATACCTGCCTTAGGTTAGTTTTGTGTTTCAAGGTTAGGATTTGAAAAGGGCTCTGCGCCTGCCTGGCAGCAACAGTGCAAGAGCTGGACCCCATGGTGGGCACCAGAGGCATGAATTTGAAACAGTGTTTTTGTCAATTCACTCTCAACTCCCCTCCATCACAGTTTTCATGGGAAAATGATGAGGTTCACTCCTTTCATTTCATGCAGAGGTGTTTGACAGTGAATTAAGGAAAAAGACTAGCCACGGTTATTCAGCCACAGAAGTGGGGCCACCATGAAGGTCAGAGTTCACTCACACATGTCAGAGGGGCGACCCTTGGCCCCGGCCAGCTGTTATCCCTCCTTGCCACATTCCTGGCATCTGGAAGCCACACATTTATGCAAATGAGCAGCAATTAGTACGTGGCTGCTCATTTGCCCTAATGCGCTCCCCAGACACGACCAGAGATCAAAGAGGAAAGAGCCACAGGGTTTTAACAGGGAAAGGTAAAATACAGTACCATGAATACTGATTTGCCAGCTAACACGCAGGCTGACCTTCGAGTCAAAGCTCTGCAGAATATGTAGCATTCCACAGGACTCGAGTCTCTCATTTGGCAGGCCTGTTTGTGACAGCACATAGGCAGCCACTGGAATCATTAGTAAAAGTGAGTTCACCATACTGACACTACAGCTGAACAAATGTGGTCTCTCACAAGAGACAGGTAAGGCAAACCACTTTACACTATAGAGGCAGACAAGAATGACTAGGTCCTGAAACTGATTAAGTCACCAGGGGCTTTGCTGTCCCAGACCATTATCTCCCTGTATTGTCAGGACAAAAGCACACACACACACACACAGCTGACATAGTGGAGCTGGGACAGAATTAATAATCATCAATTTGTACAAGCTGTTTAATTCGCATTTTTACCCAGTATGACCCTTATTGCACTGTTTTGAGGGCCACCCATGGAAACTCTCTGTCTCAAGCAGCAATAAACCGTATTTTGTGGATGGTTATTGTGTGACAATGCTTTAAATTTAGCCATTAATCTGGTTCGCCCGCTTGACTTGAAACAAAGTCTTCATCAGCCTTGGTTTGTTTGTTTTGAGGTTTAACGGTTTGCCAGTTTCCGCGTGTTGGTCCAACTTCCATGCACACCTTATAATTAGATGATGAGGACTTGTTATGGTGCAGATGGTTACCATAGGCACCTTGGCATTTGCACGAACATTACTTTCCACAGAACAATTTCCAGTTGTAGTTGTGATGTGGGTCAGAACTGGGTTATTTTAACCCCCCTTTTCCACAGTTTGATATCTGGACACAGAAATTAATCCCAGGTCAGATCCCACAAAAACCCGGTATAAATGGTCTGTGAAAAGATACATACCTCACCTTACTTTAAACCATTAGCATAGGTATAGCTTTATCTGAGCCTTCAGCCCTGGCCCTTCTCAAGCGAAAAATTAAAAACACCCCGACATCAGCTGCAGAGAGGGATGCATTGCCCTCTTGCTCCGGTTTCACAATGAAGACGACAGTGACACACATCTGAAACAACACCTTGGTCCCCTGATCTCCAGACAGATGGCATTCGCCAGTTAGAGTGTGCCCTCAGCTGTCTGCAGCAGCCCGGCAGGGAGGTGCTGCTGCTAGACGATCTACCCATCAAAATTATATGACCAATATGCTCGGTTTCAGCGGGGGCTCGGGAGAATATGTCATTATGGCCTATTTGCATCATGTGCAGTTCCAATCTAATAGAACAGAGTGTCTGAAGAGCAGGGCAAGATTTGGGTACTAACCTTGAAAAACGCCGAACAGGAAGACCACTGCTGCATAAGGAACAAGTTCTCCTTTTATCCATTTTAACTGTGCGCCTCATCTTAACATTATATAGACATTTATCACCAATTTTGCATGGGGAAATAAACCTAAAGACAGCTGATCTATCTAGGAAAATAGATGATGCTGCAGTGGACTCTGATAATTACCTTTTGTTTGAAAATAACTGAGCAGATAATAGTCATTACAGTCTCATATGCATTCATAACTAATATGAAAATTGGCAGTGCGATGCAGTACAATTTTCTGTGCTTTCAAGAGCATCACACTTTAAACAAGTAATTACCCAGGCAGCCTCGTGAAGGTTGCTGCTGATTTGTTTGGTAACAGGAAATCCTAGCTGAGCGAGGAGAGGAATGCAAGTCGATTTGGAGTACCTCCTTCCTGCTCATTATCCCTTCTTGTAAACTTCACTTTTCTTCAAACCGTCTCTGAAGGACCAAAAAAGGGCCGATGGTTTCAGGCGCTGAAACAACAGCAGCCATGAGAGACACAAGTCAAGCCAGTCTGCAAATAAGTTCTGGCCTCGTCATGTGGATGCGGATCTGCCCTGATCCAGCCAGCCAGAGCGATGTAGCTCGACTGCAATGCATCCCTCAGATATGTCTGACACACATAAACATATTGCACATTTGCATATCACTGCTTAATCCAGTCCAATCCGCTCTGATCTTGCAGAAGTTTTGAGGTGTTGAGATCAGTAGTAAAGCAGAACAGGCCCACTTCTTCAGCAAGCACTTTTTTACAACACACTCAATCCATCTTCACTTAACACAGTCTGGAATTTATGCAAAACATCAGTTAATGACTCAGAGCTTTGATTCATCTTAGGTGTTATCCAGCGAGCAACAGCATGTAAATTTCTCGGTTTAGAATTGCAGGATGTACTTGATGAGCACATACATGATAAGCCCAGATGTTAGAAGTAAAATTACCAACTAATCTTCTTCTGGCAATATTTGCATAATTTTACACTTGGCTTAACAGAATTAAGGAGACACTTTGTCGCTGTCGGGCTTTGGGGAAAGCAACCGAGGGAGGACTCTGTGAACAAGGATAATTAGAAATAAGGCCTTGCTCAGGTAAATACAAGGCATCATTACTCCACGATATAAAACAACGGCAAACTCTTCAAACCATAAAAAGTGACATCACCGGCAGATTAAATGACACAGCCATCCAGATGTTCAGATAAGAGCTGCTAATTGAATTGATGAGGGGAAACGCTGTCCTCATAAAACACACAAAAGCAGTAATAAAATGATGGAGGTTCACACTTCACTGTTGTGGCGGTGTTTTTGCCCCTTGCAAAGCGGAGGACCCTGCCAGAAAATACAGCTGTGTAAACAGATAAGGGAGAGATAGGAAGAAATTGCTGGGCTACTGTGTCCTATGACTCACACACTCTGCCCTCGTGTGCTTCAATTTAGCAGTTTAATGGTGCGTTAACATTGAATATAATTGGAGGGAGAAACCTTTATTGTTTAGTGACAGTATGTAAATTTGCCTTTGATGTCCCAGCCTCATGTTATAGTGCGATGTATTGTGCACAAATACAATGACTTTCTGTTCCAAGGCGTTTCATAAACTGATTAAATATTGCCTTAGTAATATTTAATAATATTTGTAAATAATGAACAAAGAGTGTATTGCTGTGAGACACTGATGCATGTAAAATGATAAACACTAGGGATCATGTTGGTCAAAGGTGCAGCCTTTTAATAAACGTGCCTATGAGAGGTACTATGTAAATAAACTGGACTTTCATGGCTAAAATCTATCATGATACCTGAGGAGAATTACCTTTATGTCCACAGAGCTCATTTAAAACAAACAGTTTCAAATGACTCAAAATCTCAGCCAACTCAGAGCCCTATCATCTCAAAATGACTGACCGAAGCAACCCGTGCCAACAAATAAGTGCTGTCATGGGAAAGACCAGGGACAACAGCAGTGATAAACAAAGGTTGGGCAGACAATGGAGCCACCTGGCTCATCTCCATCTCCAGCCTCGCCGCGAGGCCATGTGGCCGTGAACCTCAAATAGAAAGACAAGGCTTTGGGCAACGTTTGGGCAACGTACCCAGGCAACATTCCCAGTGATGGGAAATGAAGTGAGGAGAGGAAAACAAACATAATTCAGTTCATCTAGTCGGACTTCTCTGTGTATCTGAGACTGTACAGAAGTGATGAAAATGTACTGCAAACACGGCCTCTTAAAAACCCATGAAATAGGCAGAATGCATATGAAAAAGTTTGTGTGTCAGAGTTTTGATGTACAATTTTTAAAGAAAAATGTTGCGTAGCACTTGTGCACAAAGAAAACAAAGAGGAACAATGAGTATGGAGTGCTTTAAATTTCATTATGTATACAGGATCCTTCCCAAAAGCTAAAACTGGAATCCATTCCATTCCAAACGGACCACCGCACAAATGTCCCATGATTCACTGCAGCACTGATTAAGATTTGCTTCATTTTGTTGCTGTGCATTCCAGTGATTCCAGCGACTCCTCTGAAATCTTTGTGCATCAACTCACGCTATAACATGCCGTGTCACCAGGACAGCCATGACATCACACCATTATCATCACTCTGCAATCACTTAGGAATCGTTCTTGCGCGACTCCTCAACCTCTGATGACACACAAAGACAAGCTGTGCTGCTGCTGTGTTTGGCCATTACTCACTCCAAGTGCGGCAGGTGCAATCACCCAAGCTTTTCCCAACATCCTCTCTGTTCGCCATGAAAGCTCCTGCCATTGGGAGGGTGAGCCTTGAATCCTAAAACACATGCAGTCTTGTCACAAAGTGTTTGATAGTGCGCGAATAGCAGTTTTTGACTTTTTAATGAGCTTTCAATTACCTATTAGGAGAGAAAGAGCACCACAGCTTAAGACCAGGACAGGCTCTTATGTAAATCACCTCACTCTTGCTTACTAGGATGAAAGTGTGTGTGTGTGCATGTGTGTGTGCGTGTGCTGACGTGGTGGTGTTATTATGTCCTGTGGCTGAAAAAGATTTTGTCTATTTTCAGATGGTGCAGTGATTCAGCACACTTCTCTAATATCTCATTATTTTTAGAGCCACAGGGTGGAATTTATTTGACCGTACCGTCTTGTATGTTGGAGTGTATTCAAGTAGGGTTGTGACAGTATATCCACATATAAAAAGTTAATGAATAAAAGAAGTTGTTGTTGCTATGTTCAAGCACCAATAGCATTTTTTCCAATCATTAAAGGAGATATTCTCCCAGGAAAAAAAGAGTGTTGTAAGTTGTAAGTGTTGCCGTTCAATTGGTGTTGAAGTTTCCGTCTTGTTTTTATCGGCTTCTGACAGACTGCTCTTTTTATGTGATTGATTATTTTATTCTCGTTTGCATTTAAACTGGTTTTAGCAGCCTCTGTATAACCTTGATGATGAAGGCCGACGCGTTGAAATGAGTGAATTTTAATAAATACATTTCTCCTTCATACCTTTCTAGAAATGCGGCTGAAGTTATTTTTCAGGCGTTCCTGACTATTCTATGCACCTTTTGTTCGGAGCAAAGTTGTGCCATATCATCATTTTTATATATTTTCTAAGATCCTTGGCATGCAAGCCCATGTCTAAAAGATTTATGGAACTAAAACTGTGCTTTTGAAAATGTTCTTCATCCTACCATAACTCAAATTGCAGGCCTGATTCACAGCAATACTTATAAGCACAACATAGAAAACACCCTCAGCCTGAAGAAAGATCTGACATTCAGCTGTCACATGGTCTTAGTCCCTGTATCAAAAGCAGTTCCAGGCTTTTTGAAAGAAAAAAAAAATTCTCAAGTACCATGTTTTACTTTCTGATAGTCTACCGGGTCTTCTCTAATGGGAAAATTAAGCATTTCCTCTCTGAAAAGCTGAATCACACTTCTCTGGTGGGAGTGAGAGAAGGAACACCACAGGTTTGGCTGCTGGACTGAGCCTCCCAGTCAAGCTTTTTGCTTTCTGAAATGAGTCTGTTTTTAGCATGCATCTGCTTATCTGTCCACAATAGGTGTGTGAAGACAGCGAACAGATAGGTAGTTAGACTGGCAGTGTCTTTTTATCAGAGTGGACAAAAATCACATAAATAAGGCTTGTTGAAAAGGCATTTTATGTTCCTCGCCCAATATATACCACTCACATGTACGGCAAACACTATAAATACCTCTTTGATCCATTTCATATTGTTTGATTGAGCCACAGTGGGACTATGCATCATGAATTCCAATTGGTTGCTCTTTTACAAGCAGCTAATCTCATCAATTCACCGGCACCTATGGAGGGGGGGAAAAAACATGTAGCGATAGCTGGCAAAGATACCTGTAGGCAAGCACTGACAGTTGATTATAATTGGGTTGGTTCTGGTATGCCCCATGCTTTCACATCCCATCAAGAGGACTGGCCTGAGATCTAGTTAATGCCGGATGGCTCCTACTTCACTGCGAGGAGAGTCAGACTAGTACATCCTCCCTGTACACTACAAGGGAAATTGTGTGTGTAAAAATAAAATACACTCATTGCTATTATTTTGGATCTGAACATCATGTTCAAGGCTCTCTAAAGTGCCATATGCTGCCTAAATACAAAGGATCAAACAAAAAACACAGATACACAAAACGCATTTGTTCTTTTTTGTTACACGCTTGTCTTTTTAGGGGCTTGAGCTTATCCCAGCATGCACTGGGAGGCTAGAAGACACACTGGGCAGGCTGCTATGGTATTTAGACAGTCCCTCATATTTAAATGTTTTAACTATGAGCAATTTAGAGCAACCCGAGTCACCCAGTCCAACTGACTTGCATGTGTTTGTAAAGTGGGAGGAAAACAACTCCAACACCAGGGAGAAAATGCCAACTGCGCTTTTGCCTTGTTAAATTTAAAAAAATGGTTCAATACACAAATTGTGAAACACACTCAAGAATGGTTGGCTGATCTTGTCAAGACCTAAATAAGTTTTCTGATGTCCTCACTTCATTAAATTACCTCAGCAAGTCTAAGCAATTTGAGAGGAACAATTGGTGTTTTGTTGCTTTAGTGTGAAAGTGTTATTTATGCTTGCATCCAAAACCATTAATATTCAAGAAATTAAAATCAAACATAAACAAACCTCTGCAGATTGTCCGTGCTTTTCTTGAGTACAGTCAATTGCATCATTGTGAATACAATGGATAATTTTGATTGTGAATAGCCTTGAACTGCTGAGATTAATGGACTCCTTCCCTGCTATTTCTATTTGTGTTGACACACTTTTGCAACTTGTTGCTCCAGGTGGGATCAAAAAAATCCCCCACATCTTACTTGTAATTAGCACAAGGAAGCCGATGAGAACATTTTCTTCCCATGTCGTCTGTTTGCATTTACAGAACATCCAATCTGAAATGAACTCGGCGACCTGAATGGTCTACATGCCAACTGGCTCAATTTTGCTAAAAATACATATCTAGTGCAAGTCCAATTTTCAGGCGAAGGATAGGAAAATAAGGCTCAGATTGAAAATAGCTGGAATTATCCTTTAGATGAAACAATGCAGTCTTTTTGTGCTTCACATCTCAATCTTGTTGCTTCTGTCTGCACACAGCTACTTGTGTCATAATAATTCAGATGCAACATAATGTTACTGATTGAACAGACAGATGTTCAGATGTTGCTTGACATTATGAAGTATGCATGCACAGACATATTTGATTAGGTTTCCACCTAAATTCTCCCTTAATGCATAAATATGAAGCTGTGAATTGAAAACCAACACCATCCTTCTGATTCATGTCTCATGAAAGCAAAAGACCTCATAACTGACAAAACGTTGCATAAATATGAGGCAGGATCTTGTGAAGAATACAACTTAGAGAGGCTGCATCAAGTTATTACACAATTATAATGCTATGGAAGACGCACGGTGAACAGATCAAGGGGCTACAAGTCAGAATTATCAAACAGAAAAAAATAAAAATAAAAACCTGACAAATGCATGATTATTTTTATATTTACTATGCTGATTATATGGT
>OMLF01010782.1:8355-19182 GCA_900302615.1 Holocentrus rufus
AGCTGGGAATGCCTCAGTTCAGAGAGTGACAGTGGAAAAATTGACAGAAGAGAGGATTAAAGAGGAGAGGGAGAAAAAAAAGTTCAGTCAGTCCAGATTGTTCATTTGCCTGTGACAGCTGGACCGAGTGTCAGATGGCTCTCTGTTTCCGTCTAAACCTCCCAATCAAACTGGCTCTTTTGCCTTATTACCTTCACCAAAGCTCAGCATATTTTTTTTTTCTTTGACAGCGAGCAGAGAGTGCGGTAAGCACATAATATTTCATTTGAAGCCTTTACCTGCCTGTTTATTGGAGTTGGAGATAAGGGAGGATATCATCTCTGTTTACCATGCAAGCCCTGCCACTGTTAGTGGTTAGCGCGCACACACACACACACACACACACACACATACATCATGCACAAAATTGGAGTTATCAGGACCTGTGACAGAGCTGTTACAGTGTGCACCCTCTGCGGATACCACTCCACTTTGGGATGGACTTTTTTCTGCTGCTGTAGGCAAAGAGAGTTTAGCTCTCAGGCCTTTCCAGCTCAGTCGTTTTCATGAGGTAAACAGAAATACAGTGCAAGAACTGTGAAGAGGGGTGTGCATGTTTAATAATGAGGATTTGACCACTCAGGGACTGGATTTCAGTTTGTCCGTCTCCCGATCTTCTCCTCAGTCATCATCATGATGTCTTTTTGCTCAGAGTGATTCAAATCCAGCTTAGCTGCTGCTCAGGTCCTTTCTGCTGCTAGACATTCTCTCAACATGGCTCTTCCTTTGTTCCCTTTTCTCTGTTCATGCTCTCTCTTACTCTGTATCACACTGAGGGAGTGTTAAAAAAAAAAAAAAAAAAAGTATTTTTATTCATGCTTCTGACACTTGTGGAGAAAGCCAGTGAGAAAGTTGTATCAGAAACGGTCTGCTACTGTGCTAAACCCAACTTTTTCTCTCGGAAGAAAAATCCCTGTCGCTCCTCTTGCGAGGTGAAATGATTTGCTGGCTATTGTGTAAGCTGAGCTAGCAAAAATTGTTTTGAAGTAACGAACCTCGTAACTGATGTTTTATCTACCCAGGACTGGCCAGTCAGTTTTTATCAGTTCAAGCCACAACTTTTATAACGGTAATTTAGAGCCCCATTTTAATTTTCTCATCCACTTTTGGGTCCCATCCCAGATTTTAAACACAGACGCGCACTCACACACTGTACATGGATTGCCTGGAAGCGTGATGAAGTGTGACATCCGGTTGCACAGAGCTGCGGGATCGTGCATTGAGTATTCAGGAGAGGTCCTAGACTGGAACAGTGCCATTTGCCTACATGAAACGTCCACTGCCCTCAGTTATGTGGGAGCAAATTGATTTGCTTGTAAAGTAGTGTCAAAGTGAATGGAAGTTACGCCTCAAATGGGCCTGAATCTCAAAACACCTTGTGTCAGAGACGATCTGATATGATAGGATTAATTGCCATGAGTTAAATGTCGATGTGTTATATTGCACATCAGCCATGAAATAGGCGGTAATGCATTATCAATGAGGCCGAGTGTAAACACAGCAGATGTTGCCAGGAAACCAGTCAATAGCGGATGTCTCCCTCTAATGAGCAGACGTAATTACATCTGGGGCGGAACTGGCTTTCCAAAACAACAGTAGATGAGTCTCACCATCTCCGTCCTGAGCTAAATCCAGAAGATCTTCGGCGGAGTATTAGCTCGCTAATGTTCACAGTGTGCACACTGATCTCTGAGCGGTGGTCCAACTTTTTCTTCCTCTGAAACTTTTAAATGGGTTTGATAATGCATGCAGGGCATCTAATAAATACTAATGACAAGACCAGACATTAACAGGAATGGGCTCCTCTCTCCAAACTCATTATTCAAAAGAGGCAGCAACAGGCTTAGCATGTGTAGCTATATAATTCTTCTGTGACTTAGACAAATGATAATGGCCTGAATTGCCACGAGACATCTTTGTAGGCCAGTGATGCACTGTCTAAGCTTGATGGACGTAAATTCCTCCTTAGCAGTATAAGATAGGGCATGATGGCATAACGACGCAGCGATATGCCATTACCCTATAAAGTTTTCTGAATGTGTTTTGTTGCTGGAGGCTGCAGCGCTGAATTATAGTGCTGATTATTATCATCATTCTGCTACGGTAGTCATTCTACCTGTTCTCATTCAAAATACTAAATTTGAACATTGTTTTCCTATGCAGCGCAGCGGGCTAGAGGGCTGGATAAAAGGCATTGTTTCAGTGATTTAAGCTGAGATTATAGCTTTGCGAGTACAATTCAGCCATGTATCAGCAGTGGGTATGCTGGGAGATATATGATTTCGAGGTGTCAGAACATTTTTTTTAAGTTCTTAAAGATTACTTGTAATCCTTGGAAAGAAACAAAGAGACAGATGGTGAGAGAGAAGGGAGGAAGGAAGGAAAGAGAAGGAATATATGATGCAATGCAAAGATTCGGACTAGGATCCACTGTGAAACCTCGTTTCAGGTGTGTGAGAGGATCTACATGCAACGCAACACAACACAGTCTCAGCACTAACCTTTATGCTTGGGCTGCCATGACTTTCACAAAGTTACCCAATAAACACACATTGTCTTCAGGGGGAGATGTGACATTTATCTTAAGCTGCACTGGGGACAGGGGAAATCTGTTGCCTCAGTGTTTTTTTTTTTTTTTCTTATTCCATTTTATTTTATTTTATTTCTTTTTTTCATGGTTGAACTGTCATACTATTTAGGGTCAGCTTGGAAAATGGGTTGAGATGTAGCTCATAGAGGCAGACTGCCAATGTGCAAGGCCGTAAGGAATGTACAGAAACCCAACTCGTAAACACGGTCTAGGTGTAAGGCAAGCTCGACAGCATATCCACATTCTCTCACACACACACTGGCATCTCTGCCTGGCCACCAGTACGTGCCTGGGTCCTAAATATGGAGGGCAGCAGAGGGCCCGACACAGCTGAGGCTGGTGCTTCCAGACTTCAGTTGGAGGCAGTGGTGGAAAGTAACTTAAAACTTTTACTCGATGATAGTACCTAAGCAGAGTTTGTACTTAATCTTTTATTTAAGGGATCTTTGCACTTTAAATGCTCCACATTTAAAAACAAAATCCTGCTTTTTATTTCACTAATAGCGCCTGCACCCATTAGCTTTTAAAGAAAAAGGTTTTGCATACAAAACGTGATCAGGTTCTGGAAGTACCGAACACCGAACTTGAAGATATTATTTTTTTCTATCAGTGCAGAACAGAATCGCATGTTACAATCAAATTAAAATATTCAATTTTTCATTGTACTGAACTGCATGGTTATATAAAGTATAATAATAAAATTCTCTAATTTTCAAATAATCTTCCCTAATTTGTTTCAAATCTCATTTTGCAAGATTTTAATTAGGATTTGCTTTTCTCATTAATTTAGACAACATAATTATGTATCATGATAACCATCGTTTTTTTTTTCCATCGCAATATAAGTCCACTGAAAAACAATAAATGACAATATTGGATTATTCCTCCGCCCTAACCCTGACCCCTTTTAACTTAATCCAGCAGAGATGGAACACTTGTACACTTCCAAAAATACAATGACATCCATATTTAAAGAAATATGCTTTATTTAGCCTTTGAAACATAGATCCATTTGGAAAGGTGGCCTAGTTTAAAGAGAGACTGTCACATAACCATAAGATCACAGACTCAAATCCCTGCAGCAGCCTTGTGTCCTGTCACAGTGCCCTCGAATGAGACACTGAAACCCGCCGTGTTCTCTTATTGGAAATTGCTTTGTGTAAGAATGTCAAATAAGTGCTTAAATGTGCTCGCGTGAATTTAATTTTGAGTTTTAAAAGCGTGCTATTCCATCAGCGTAGTTCTGCTTAAATGAAGGATCTGAGTGTTTCTTCCTCCACCGCCTGGAGATAATTATAAAACCTTTGTGTTGCAGTCAGGTGGAAACTCTTTGATACTGAAATGCCAGTTGGCAGGCTACCTGACAGTAGGCCTGGAGTCAACTTTGGTATTTGTAGCAGTCGTGATATTGTGGTTTGAGGTCAAATCCATTTTCTGTGAGGGCTCGCAGCAGAAATGATCAAGTAAACTGACCAACAGAAAACTGCGTGATTGCACTTGGCAGCTCTCAGTTGTGAATGTGCGAGTAGCGAGGAGTGTGAAGCGGGCTGTAACAGAGCTGGGATGCTCAGTCAACCTTCCCCGGGTGGATCAGAGCATAAACATGGTTTTGTGCAGATGCTCCTAGAAAAAGTTACATTCATGCTGTTTATACAACCCCTTTGTCCACATGATTCATTTCAGTCCGTTAGCTTTGTTTTTCCACTGGGGTTTTAAATTTGGGTTAGATAGAACTCTGGCCCTTGCAGTCATTTTTGTAAAATAGTAACTTAGAGCTTTAATTAAAAGAGATGGAGAAGTGTTACACACCCACTCAGTACTAATCAAATCCCCTCCAACCATATGTTATCTACGCCAGCCAGCATGTCCTCATAAGCACAGCATTGTTATTAGGATTACTCTTTTATGACATTGTCTCGAATATGGTGTGTGTGTGTGCGTGTGTGTAGGTACGTGTGCATGTGTGTTT
Organism: Holocentrus rufus; assembly: GCA_900302615.1. Taxonomy (NCBI): domain Eukaryota; kingdom Metazoa; phylum Chordata; class Actinopteri; order Holocentriformes; family Holocentridae; genus Holocentrus; species Holocentrus rufus. Next base: position 12,954 of record OMLF01010782.1, read on the forward strand.
TTGTCCTGCATGTGCATGGCTGCATGAATGTGTTATCTTTCCATGCTTGTCTATATGTGCACAATGACAATGTCAACTACAGTGGTGTGGATAAATTACTCAACCCAGAGCCGACTATGACAATCAAGTCCTCAGTAATGCCTGCGCATAGTGTTGGCTAATCTGTGATAGGGCCCAGTCCACTTTCAGAACTTCATGTGGCATACTGTTAAAGAAACTAAAATCCATATTGGCATCTTGCCTCTTTGGCACCATGACAAATAAGCCAAACTACAACTCCAGGGCTTAATCCTGCCCTGAGCAGTTAGAAAGTTGGCTTTTTTTAAGCATCAGGACTGTATTCTTAAAGCATTTTATCTCACTCCCAAAAGTGGTTCTTAGCAGCCGTAAAGTTCTTGGAGTTTCCTCTAAAAATCCATTCACAAAGCTTCTCAAACCAACTTATAGTAAAGAATTCATAGCTAAGAAAAGGTTTGTTTTGACGTCAGTGCTAAGGAATTCGATACTGATCAATTAATTTTTCAGTGTAGTGCTTACCGAGCAATCGATCACACTTACTTTTGATTTTGGAAGAATTCACAATCACTTGCAGAGCCTTATAAAACAACAAAAAATCCAGGAAAACCTATGCTGGTTTATTTGAGCGAGTAAACGTTATACTTTGTGCTAAGCCAGTGATGGCAAAACACAAATTGGCCACTCGGGCCACTGCTAGAGCATAATTTGGCTACCGCCTCTTGCCAATAAAAATCAGCCAAATACATCTGTCACACAGTAACAATTTAGGAAAAAGATGCTGTTTTGACAGATAGAAAAAAAAGTGTTTACATTGGCCGCACATTCACAGACTATTTTCTATTAATGTTTTGTCTTTGTGGAGGTTGAAGTACAAACTCAGAACAATCAGATTTCCATTTGTATTTCCCCGAAGGCTTGAGTCGGTTTTTCACAGATTAATTGATGGATAAAATAGTAGCACAGTAGGTTAATACAGCTGGTCACAATTGCATGCATTAGCAGGTTGACCCCATACTGACCTCCCCACATGTTTTTTTTAGTCTCATAATGACATTGTGGGTGTTTGCTGCAGAACAAAATAATAATTAATTGGGAGTGAACTAGTCTGCATCAGACCTGTGTGATTTGTTTTGAGTGCAAAGTATTTTCACCTGAATTCAACTCCACCACAACTCTCTTCTGAATTATATGGAACAGAACTCTTGTCCCAGTTATTCTAGTTCTCTATTTATTCATGTGCTGCCTCTATTGTGGGTTAGGCTAGCTTTACATTGTTTTTGAAGAGAAAAAGGAGGTAGATGTGCATGTTTTTTTATTTATTTATTTCTTGTAATTTAATATCATTATAGAGCATATGTTTATATAGCTATAGAACATAACTGTCTATCGCTACTATTATATAGCAGTCATCATTAAATTCTCCCAAGACATGAAAAATAAAATTAACTGTAAATAAATGTATTTTGTAGCTGAACTTTAGTTAAATAGCCTGGTGATCCGTGATATGTTGTCTAAAGTTATAATAAGGTATTCAGAATAAGTCAAAGTAAATGCTTGAACTTGATGGCAATTTTGAATATTTTAACATCTCCAGTGATATTACCAGGGAACAATGGGCACAGTGACAAACATGCTTCAAGAAGAATTTGCTGATGATTATATTGCTGTGAAATTAGCTGTGATCACACATTATAATACTGTTTATAACAGCGCTGTCACTGTTACAAACAATTGCACCATGATGTGCTTTATGCTTTCCTAGGATTCAATTTGTGAGTTGTCAATCTCATCACGCCACAACAGTAAACAAACGCTTAAGTTGGAAAGACAGGACGTATCTACATTCAGTGAGAAATCTTACAGCGCTACCTTTGTTTTCATAAATGTAATTGTTATGTATTGGTTGGAAGTTAATATCACAGTGCAGGTGTGAATTTACATACATACACACACACACTCACACATACAATATGTGTCTCTCTCTTTTTTTTTTTTCATTTTCACATAGTATCATAAGCATTCCAGTGATGTATCCTGGACTAACAAGCACTGGGACAGATTGGGGCTCCTTAAGCTGCTCCTGTAACCATTTTCTATATGATAGAAATAGTCCAAAAATCTCCTCCATCTCTCCGAGGGTTTACTAGATTCTGCTAAACATGTTCATTTTAACCCACTGTCTTTGAGTTGTAGTCCATTGTGTGTGTGTATTGGTGCTTTTATTCTCCATCATCACAGTGAAGTCTTTGACCAAAAGCTGTAGCACTTGAAGGACAGGACAGGATGGGGAGCTTCCCTGATTCCTGGAGGAATGTCCTTTTGTCAAAGTCTGTTTGACCACTTGTCACCTACTGTGCCCCTGCCTGGATAATGAGAAGGAGCCTGCTTGCTGCTGGGACCTGCGTCTCACATCTCACATCTGTGTGTACACAAACAGAACAAGAGAACATTGTATGACATCCTGTCATATTGTTGCAGCAGGCCAACGGATGCTCCCAGGGCGCTCTCTGTTTATGTTCTGGCTCTTCCAAAGCCTGTTCTTGTATTTGCCTCGACTTACCAGTGCAGTTGTTTGTGTGTGTCTGAATACCTATGACCTCGGGTCCAGAGGGTGCTCAGAGGTTTCAGGGTGCAGAGCAGGAAAGTGCTACAGTGCTCTTCGCTATTCAAGGACTTTTCTTCCATGCCTATTGGAGAACGCAACAAAGGCCCAGATGGCGTCCCTGAGGGGCAAGAGTTATTCTCTCCTCTTTTCCTATTCCTTCTCCTTGTCATAGTCTCTCCCTCCTGGCCCAGTCCAGGCTGGTTGACAGCAGCGCTGAGACTTGAGCAGCTCAACTCAGCAGAATCGAGCAGGAAAAAATAAAGTGTCCTCATCATGGACTATTCTCTAAGGCTATATGGTGCCACTGCTCTCGCACAGACTGAAATCAGGACAGCGAGAGACTCAAGGGTTCTCAAGGATTCCTGATGCTTAGCAAGAGATGATTTGCTGGGAATATGTACAAACTGTTGAGACGTCTCCAGAAGTGAATGTGGCAGTGATTATTAGAGGTATGTTGTAGACATCATTTCGTGTAATTGAACCTGGAAGCAGACCTAAGTCATAGATTGTGAAGACCCCAACCAATACTTGACATCTGATCCCTTTCACCTAAGAGTTTGTTTAGTGGGACGTCATCTTGATTTTCGACTACATTCTTAAGAGTTGGTACCTATTAGGACTTGACATTTAGGCACTATGGCTTTTGATCATAAGCCTATTCAAAAAGGGGCCTCTGTAGTGAATTGCATGGGGAACAAGCGGCTCCTACTCCATCTATTCTAAAAGCAGGAGTCTTTTCATCCTGTTGATTGTGGATGAAAGATGTCTGAAAAAAAAGTAATGGTTTATAAAAAATCTTTTTTTCTTCTTTTTTTTGTTAAAAAAAATTGTTCTCCCTTTTTAAAATGTGTTCTAATTCTACCTCTCTTGCCATCAAATTTGGTATTAATACATTCCAGTGTGATTTTAGGGCATATGCCGCCACAGAATACAGAACAGTGTGGATGCTCTGGGATGGCATTCAAGTACAACTCTCAAAGTTTCAAAGGAAAAAGAAAAATCATTCTCCAACCCCTGCTGAAATATTTCAAAATACAGAGCAGGAGAAGGATGATTTACTTTTTTGTGTGAAACCTGATGGGCCGGGCTCAAATGCAATCTATTACTGGACCAAGTACTGAACACTGTGCTTGAGCAAACTGAAGTAATACTCCCTGAAATCATATTGATGGCCCCTAAAATGGGCTAATACATCAAAAAAGGCTGAATAAGAGCAAATATTAGTCAAAAGTCTAACTACACCAGAAGAGCGTGATTGAGCAACATGCAGAAAGTATTTACACCCACTTGACTTTTTGTATATTTTCTTGTACTGTAACATTACTGTGAAAGAGACTTTATTTATCACTTTTCCATTTTGAAGTTGGATATTGTAGAAAAGTGAAAGCATGTCCTTCAGCATAAAACTGTAATCTATGGTATTTGAGCCATTTCTCCAGGTAACAAAACAAAACATTATGACCCTGTAAATGTAGGTTCATTGATTTTGAGGATATAACTTAAGTCAAAGTGCACATTTTGCAAAAAGTGCAAAATTTCCATGTAGTTATAAGAGGATTTTATTTTATTTAAAATGTTGAGTTGTGTTCATCAGTGGGGGATTTTTGCTCAAATGACACAAAGCGGGGGATGAAAACATATGCTATTTTAATATGTTATTTTAATTCAGATTCACATACTTTCCCATAAAGCTCTCAACTTTTTTTTCCTTTTTTTTTCTTTTTTTTTTTTTCTTTTTTTGAACACAAAAAGAGGCTGCATGGAATGGATGCATTTAAAAATTAATTTGCAGCACAACAAGGTATGAAATTTCAACTGATTATTTTTTTTGAATGACTTTTGAAATGGTGAAATGGTTATTATTATTAGTATTATTACCATTATTACCATTATCGCTTTGTTGTTGTTTTTGTTATTTTTATTTTATTTTTTTTTTCACATTTAAATCTATTTGTCCCAAATGACACAGGGAGTGAAAAGCTTTTTTTTTTAACCAGAGCCTTCTCTTAATCAAATTGTATACTTCAAAAAATTATATTAATTAGTAAAATACAAGTGAGTGAATAAATGAATAAATAAATAAATAAAGGTTTTTCCCATTGCGTTGATAAGATTATATTTTTTTTCAGTCTCCCAGACTTAATATAACCCAGATAATTTCATTTTAAAATTCTAATATGAGAGAATGTACCAAAAAATCAAGAGGGATTATTTTTTTTTATTTGTATTTTACTGTGCTTTAAGCTCACTAGCAAGTTAATCTTGTCACTCGCAATACTGGGTCAAACCTTTTATCTTTGCTTGATAAATCTCCTCTTTCTTCTCTTTCTCTACATGCTGGTGTGAGGAGCTTCATGAATCAGTTTTAAATAAGGAAGCAGTGGGTGCATGGGGATTTAAGAATAAATAAACAAGTGGAAATTTTAATCATTGTTTTAGAGGGTTTGTACTTATGGCCTCTAGGTTCAGAGCTGATTTTTAGTTTTAAAGACTTGTTGGTTCTACTTGGAACCTGAGGTCACAGCATGGATGGATTACATTATACAGCAACTTTGTGCTGCCAAAGAGCTCTTGACCGTCTCTCTCTGAGATATTATGTGTGGGTGTTATAAATGTGCAGAGTCAGAAATAGGGAGAGCATTTAAAGTATTCGCCTTATAAAAGCAAACAACAGAAATGAAGTCTTTATTTCTCAATACGGTATGCCTTACAGACACTGACAAATAATTTTCCATCATAATTCTTCTTTGATTACAAGTGCATCACTTCACATGGGGATGACCCTCATAAATTCCCTTGACATCATGATATAGTCTTTCAGTATTTTGAGTATTTCAGGCCTTCTAATAATTTCTGCAGAATCCTTTCAGGAGAGCAGTATTGAGATAGCTATTTGTGTGGAAAGAGATATTTTGTGTGCATTCATTGTTACCCAAGTTCTTGTCCTGGACTTCTTAACTCTGCTTCAAGTTGCTCTTTGAAACAGAATTTCTCAAATGTCCCCGCTTATCAAAAGGCTTTTGTACGTGGAAAACTCATTTTGATGAGGCTTGTTGAGCTCTATCAGCTTCAGACCTGCACCAGTGATATTCCTGCTCTTCTGCTGGTTTTGAATGAGTGCTTATCTTAAATTCAGCATTCATTTTATCTGGCCAAAATTTCTTCCACTTAATTAAAAATAATAATAATGGTCATTGTTGGCTTTTCTGATTTCTGGTTTTAGCTGACAGTGGTCAAATTTTTACTAATTAAATGGAAATATAGTTTAATCATCAAATGCTAACTTGATCTATTTTATTACAACAACAGACAATTATGTTTCATAATTTTAGGGCTAATTTAATAACACAAATTATTCAAATTATTCATCCATTTTTGTTTTACAGATTTTATTAGACATGCTACTTTTTCACTTAGTTAAAACAAGACATATTAAGCTGAAAACAAGAAAGCATAATTTTCCGTTGCTTTATTATAAGGATTTTTCCCCAGAAAATAGATAATATGACAATAATAGAAAAAATAGACTAAATAAACAACATAATTTCCAAGTCATTTTAATTATTTGAAAAATTATTTTATTATTGCAGAACGTATAGGGAGAAG
>OMLF01010784.1:4681-15802 GCA_900302615.1 Holocentrus rufus
TGAGTTGACATTGTATTCATTTTTATTATTAGTGTTACTATTCACTTTTTTTTATTATTATTTTTTCTGTCTCATTGTGTTAAGGAAATTCAAAGTATCGGGATAAATTGTAAAATCTAGAGTGGAGGTGTCAAGTGACTATAATATGGGGTTTCATACCTCTCCTGCACAATTCCTGCTGTCATTTATATATTCCTTGTTTTACTATTTCATTTGTGCTAATAAAAAGAAAAAAGAAAAAAAAAGAAAAAGGTTGACCTAGAGAAAGAGGATAACAGAGAGGAGAAATAGCAGCTGTGAAGCACAGCATATCTCTTCACCCTGTCAGTCTAAATTCAGTAATGCAGCACACATACATGCAGTGTACAGAGCTCAATTCGAGGCAGAATCAAACACGTGTCATCACCAGCGGTGTAAGGCAATGCCTGCTGGATCTCTGCCAGTCTCTTGTACAGACTTTCTGGTCTGGCCCGCCGCTCACAAAGCTTTGAGGACAGGAATCGATAAGCAGGAGGCCCAGGAGAGACCAGCACGAGTCCGCTGTCAGAGCAGGAGGAGGGCGAGGAGAGGCAGAGCAGGCTGACATCACGCTCAGCTTCTGCAGCTTTACAACATGAAATCCTGTTGGTGTTTGTGTCTCCTGGCCTCTGAACTCACTGTGCTGGACTGTGATGAAATCTGTTTTTCTTTAAAAAAAAAAAAAAAATCAATTTGGTATAGCACCATTTTGAAAGTGCTTTACATGAAATTTAATTTGTTTCAAAATGTAAAATGTAGATTGAACAGTTTAACTGACAAATAATATAAAAAAGACATTTTTTGTTATGTCATGTCATTGTCATGTCCACTATCAGATGTTCAACCATTAATAAAAAAACAGTATTTAGATTTTTTTCATTTATTTTTTTTTATATTAAATTGAACAAATCAAATGAGAGATTAGTGAGAGATAAAATGTGATATACAAGATATTTTTTTTATTTTTATTATTTAGTCTCCATCTTTGCTTTTAAGCTCTGCACCTGCACTCCCCAGAGTACACCTGTCAATCAAACAGTGTGGGCGGGGCTTGGAGGCCCTGTTGATGTAGTTTGAGTTTCTCTTGTCTTTGTCTGTTCAGCCATGGTGGCTATTGCCGCTCATGCTATCTATCCAGTTCTTCTTCTAATGTTTATTCCAAACAAAGTGGAAAACACATCACTTCCTGCACATCATATTTACATGAAAATGTTTCTTGCCTCTCAGATACTTTGTACTGTGAGGAGCTGAATGAGAAAATACGTCTGCTGTACCGTCTGCACATACCGCCAGGTAAACATGCTGCCTTCACCTCTGATTTCATTGTCCTTTAATATGTAGACTGCAATGTCATTGATTCACTGTATTTGTTTGTTTGTTTGTTTGTGTGTGTGTGTGTGTGTGTGTGTGTGTGTGTGTGTGCAGCTCTGACAGAAAGTGAAGACGACCCCTCTCCAATGAAGAGTCCTCTGCTGTCCACCACCAGGCCGCTGTGTGTCGATCTGCCCTCTGGTACCGCTCACACATACACACACACACACACACACACACACACACACACACACACACACTAATTCATTTTCTCTCATCATCAGTCAGAATTAACAGGCTGAACCTGCAGTCAGCCTCTGTTTAAATTAAATAACTTTAATTATTACAGAGAATCAGTTCACTAAATTGATTGTCTCAATGATTGCTTTCCCCAAGCTCATTTGTTATCTGTTAGAAATTAAATTAAATCACTCCAGTTCTCTCATTCTCATTCTGATTGCATAAACACACACCTGAAGAAGACCAGGTCAAAATGTTGTTTACTACAATCAGAAAGTGTTGGGGCAAAGATGTTATGCAGACCTTGGTTTATTTTTGCAAGTTAATCCTGCACCAGAGGAAGAGGTGGAAGTGATGACTGAGATGACTGATGATGGTGAAAAGTTCAGACATGGCAACCAGCTTTGGCTGATTTTCCCTGTTCATAGGCTCTATAGGAAATGAATGGGCAGTAACACTTTATGTAGATAGAGCTGATAGTAAAGAATCAGGATGTTCAGCACAGTGAAGCGTTTATGTTTACGATGTTTTAGGGACACAGTAAAAAAAAAAAAAATTAAGAATAAATATGACAAGAATAAAGCCGTAATGTCAAATAAAGTTGTAAAAAAAAAAAAAAATTGCATATTATTGCAGATTAAAGTCGCACTGTGAGGAAAAAATTATATTTCAAGAAAAAAGTCATAGCCGAATTTGAGATTAAACTGGAAGGGTCATGATTAAACCAGAACAATGATAATGTTTCTCTTATCATTTTCTAATCATTGTTCATTCTATTCTTAAGGTTTCTCCCAAGAAAAGCTTCTACATACGTCATTTACAAACTGACCTCACACAGTGTGTGTGTGTGTGTGTGTGTGTGTGCTGTGCAGGTGTGTCAGAGGAAGTGAAGGACTACCAGGAGCAGCTGAAGCAGATGCTGCAGGACCTGGTGAGAGAGAAGGAGCGAGATGTGGAGAAACCTCTGCCGCTCATGAACCAGGTGCTGAAAGCAAACACCGCCAACACTGACACACCTGAACACCACAACCACCACCGGCCGCACATTTTTATTTCAGTGTGACTGTATCACTAACAAAATGCTTTTAATGTTAAAGCTTTGTCTACTCATTTTTGAAGTAGCTGAAGTTTTTATTGTCCCTAAATGGATTGAAAATGTATTAAAAATGTTGCTATTGTTACGGTGAAAGGTAGGCTGTAAGCTCCGCCCCTTCATGAGGTGCAGATATTGATGTCACCTGCCCTCATTAGTGCAGCTGAAGTTAATCAGCCATCTGCTCTATAAAAGGAGGCTTGTGGCTCTGCTTTAGTTGTGTGTGTGACACCGGAGGGTTAACACCTTCAGTTAGCTCTCCTGGTTTTGTGTGTGGTCTTGTGAATGATGAGTGAGTGAATTTTCTTAAACTTAAGTGTTCTTTTCTTTTTCAAAAACTCCAATCCCTCCTTCTATTGACTTACAGTTTTTCGGGCCCAGTTCTTTTCTTCTATCCTTTTGATAGACTTAGTAGGTGTTTGTGTGGACAAGTTATTCCCCATCACCTTTTAGACCCCAAGGGACCCATTTTGTGTTGCGTACAGGCTCGTCCGGAATCTGTGCTAAACCTGTTGGCTGCACAGGAATTTTGTTAGTCACTTTTGTATTAAGTTGTCTTCACTGTATGGATCATGGAGTTTGATTTGGAGACATTTGTTGTGGATCCTACTTGGGATGCTCTCAATCAATGTAAAAAGAAAAGACCACAGTGGCCTCAGGAAGCAGAAAAGATGTAATAAAACAGGCTGTCACTGGTTTCCTGGAGGGGCAAGCTATCACTCAGGTTTCTGAGGCGAAAGCAGAAAGTTTGGCTGAAGTGAGTAGTGAAGAGGGCGACTCTGATACTGAAGTGAAGTTGAAACGACTGGATGTGCAGCTCACGCTGGAGCAAATAAAATTTGAGCAAATGAGAATGCAGTTGGCTCACCATGAACGGCTAAAAGAGCAAGAAAAAGAGCAGGCCATTCGTTTAAAGGAGTTGGAACTTGAAGAGCTTCGTATTCAGTCAAGTCAGCAGGCAATAACCAAAGACTTTGACTTGGCTCGTAACAGTCGCCTTGTGCCACCTTTTTAATGAAAAGGAGGTTGATAAATACTTTGTTCTCGTTGAGCGGGTTGCTGACGCTCTGAAATGGCCAGAAGAATTCAGGCCATTGTTGCTTCAGTGTGTGTTGGTAGGCAAAGCTCAAAGTGTGCATCCGTCCTTGTCTGTTGCTCAGAGATCGGGGATGGTTTGAAAAATCTTGTTAGAGCAATTCAAGCGCTGTGTTTTTGAGAGAGTGGCCACCTACTTGAACGAGCACAGAGACCTCACGCTGGAAAAAGCTGCTGTGATGGCAGATGAGTTTACACTCACTCATAAGTCGACTTTTCCAGCAAAGTCATCAAGCATAAATGTCTAAACCTTCATTCCACTCTAAGTTAGGGTCCTCGTCACCTCGAAAAACAGCTACAGCAAGTCAAATTGAGTGTCAATACTGCCACACAAAAGGTCACATTGTCCGTTTATGCACAGTTCTGTTAAAAAAAAGAGAAACCTAAAATTATTGCTTACTGGAAAGTCTCCTTATTGAGAAACTGTGGGACCCTGATTGTGAACCTGTTAAAGGGGAGGTGCCGGAGGAATTTAGGCCCTTCATGTCCAAGGGGTTTGTGTTTCTGCCTGGTGAAAATGTTAGCAAGCAGCCAGTGACAGGACTCCAAGACACCGGAGCATCACAGTCCATCTTGCTCAAGGGTGTGCTACCTTTAACCAACGAGATGGAAACTTGTAGCAGTGCACTGATACGAGGAGTAGAGATGAACTGGTTTCAAGAACCTTTGTTTAAGGTGGTTTTGAAATAGTCACAGGTCCTGTGGAGGTTGCTTTGAGACAGGGGATACCTGTTGAAGGGATCACATTCATCTTATGAAATGATTTGGCTGGCGACAAAGTCACTATCCCAAATCCATTTGTTGTGGATGTGCCCAGAGTGGAGCAAGATGATGCGTTATCAAAGTTGCACCCTAATGTGTTTTCATCTTGTGTTGTTCCTCGTGCCATGGCAAAGAAGCTTTCTGATAGCACCACTGGAGATGTCGGGGATCACACTGTAGTTGATTTGTCAGAGACACTTTTGTGTGATACTGACTGTGTCTCCTGAGTCTCGCTTACCTCTTGGTGAAGTTGTTGAGCATGTTGATGCTGATGGGGATGTTGGGATAGCACTTCAGTGACTGTATGAGACGGTTTTGTGATACCAACTCGTTGGCAGACAAGGTCTCTACATGTGGCATCAAAATGTCCCGTAAAGAGCTCATTGCTGAGCAGGAGAAGGATGTCTCCTTGTCACCTCTTTTTGCTGACGTGTGGTCAGAAGAGGAATGTGTTAGTGCACCAGTGGCGTACTATAAGAAGGGTGGCGTTTTGATTGCCATGCCATGTCCCATGTTGGAAGGTGCAAAGTCAGCAGTGTCTCAAGTAGTGGTCCCAAAGCCACTTCGACTGCGTGGACCGGGTTGGTTCAGCTACCTATGTCCGTAAGTTTGACTTACTGAAAGGTTATTGGCAAGTTCCACTAACCCAGCGTGCCAGGGAACTGTCGGCTTTTGTGACCCCAGATGGGCTGTTTGGTTATCGCCGAATGCCCTTTGGATTAAGGAACACAAGTACTACCTTTCAGAGGCTGATGCACATTGTGTTGCGTGGTCTGGACAATGTTGAGGCCTACATTGACGATCTAGTAGTCTTTAATGATTCCTGGTTCCTGATTTTGTTAGTTTCCCCTACCAGCGACTGCCATTTTAAGTTTTGCTTTGAGGGGAAACGTAACACTACATAATGTAGTAACATCTTCATGCTGTGAGTAATTAAACAAGTCACCCCCCTTGCTGGCTAATAATTATAAGAAGAATGCATTTACATTATCGGGGGGAAACAGTACAAAATCAGGTTATATCATATGAATCTTTTAGAGTTTTAGAAGAATTTTGTCACATTTACCAGTTATTACATCCGTTTCACTAAGGTAATAGTAATAATTATACAATTTACTATTAGTATTAGTAATACTATGAATACCTGATCAATATTGGTCTATTGCCTGTTGTCATAAAAATGGTGATCAGGATCAGTTTTAAAGAGGAACTCAACACCTAATCACATAAGTCAGAAAACTTGCTGTGCTGCCCTCTGGGGATTGAGACTTTCAGGCATGTTGCCCTTCTGGCCACACCGAGTTCGTGATGTGGCAGCAGGTATATTTAGCAGCTGTCAGTGGCAAAATACCTGTAGCTCGTTTCAACGCCGAGGGGGCAGTGCAGCAGAGGTTTTTCAGCTGGTCTGACTCACTCTTTAAACTCCACCCTCCACAGAGGGAGTTCATCCAGTTCTGTAAGACGCTCTACAGTTTGTTCCATGGCGAACCGGAGGAGAACGACCTCTTCCAGGCCATTGCCACGGTAACCAGCCTGGTGCTGCAGATCGGCGAGGCTGGCCACCGTAGCCGCCGCTCGGGGTCAGATGTCAGCGGTCAGGAGGAGGCGGCGCCCAAAGACTGCGGTGGTGATGGCGGGAGCAAGGACTCGGAGGCGGAGAGCGAGTGGACGGTCAGCTATGCTCAGATCCTGGCCTCGCTGCTGACAGAGCAGGCGCTGGTCAACTTCTTTGAGAAGCCGGCAGACCTGTCGGCGAACATCGCGTCGGCCAAGCAGAAGCAGTACGAGCAGCGGGCTGGTCTGCTGGCGCTGCAGCACCCGACCAGCTGACCGCCATGTGACCGACACGCACAGACGTATCCTCAAGAGGAAAACAGTGAGTGGCGTCATGTGACACAACACCGTCCGTTTTACAGAAAGATGCTGGTCAGGAAGATAAAGAGGCTTCAAATTATCTGTGACCTTTAACAACCTCTGCTCCTCTGTTCAACAACTGATTGAACTTTCATCCTCTCACACAAGCAGCTGCCTTTTTCTTTGAGCTGCGGTGGCCTGGAACTGACACAGTTCTGCCAGATATTTGTGGGGATCAGGAGTGTGTTGACACTTCAGTCCAAACAGAGAACAGGTTGGAAAATAAAATCAGCAGAGGATGAAATTAATCAATCATTATACTGATCAACAATTTATCAGCCCCCTGCAGATATATTTTATTTTGTGGTGTGGAGCAGTAAAATCTTTGTTTTGCTCATTTCAAAAATCCATGCTAACAACTTATGAACCAGTGAAACCCTAAAGAACGATTTCAGCATGATTTGAGTTTTTGCTCATTTTTATTTGTTTTCCATCAGTTTCATGTCAATTTCTGCACACAGTCACCACAAGTAAAGATATTTTTAAACTATAGAAAGCGAGAAAGCAGAAAGTGATCACTAATCTAAGGGAATGCAGAAGATGAACAAGACCTCCAATCATGCTTAAAACAAAAGATCTTGTATAGGACAGTCACACTTATTTTCTCCTGCATTTACCAGACTGGGATGATCCAAGAGTCCAAATGCCCCGTAAATCACATGGCAAACTTGCCAAAGAAATCTTTAAAGGGGGCAGAAATTCACACAAACATGTCTACAGATCAGCTTGCAGATAGCTGTTTCTCACATGAAAATGCGTGGAAGTGGAGAGACAAATCACCAAAGTGTCTGCAGGATCTCAAGGCTGGCTCTTTGATTTTCTGCTGTAACGCAAACCTGAATCAAATAGAGTAATCTGAACAGGATTATGATGGTATCAGTGAGAATACCTGCCTGTACACAGGATTACTTTCTGCTGTGCTGTTAAAGCAGGCGCAGCATCTCTGTCAAATAAGTTCAGCCCAATGACAGAAAGAAAGTCAACAGCACTTTAGTCTGTTTAGAGGTTTATATCATCAGGGTTTGTACAGAGTCTTGAAAAATGCTTAATTTTCAACATAATCTTGTGTTTCATCCACACAGTCATAAAAAATCTTTTAATATTTGAAATGATCCCGTACTCTAGAAATACACAAGCATGAAATAATCCTGATCAAAACTACAATCAAAGTTAATATAAACAGCTGGTAAACAAAGAAACAAAATTCATTGATTACTGTGGGTATAAAGGAATTCTGTAAACATTATCTTTGACAATTGCATTTAAAGTAAGTATTTAGATTAGATGATAAAGGCTTTGAGAGTCTGGAAATTTTGGTTTAGGTACCTTGAAAGTGCTTGAACAGGGCTTGAATTTTACTCTCGGGAGGCTGCACGAAACCTGTATCCAAACAGGACGATATCCACCGTGTGAAAAAGTAACTTGTACGCTGACATAATCGTTCATGTCAGAGTCAGAATCATAACAGGAAAGCATTTGCTTTACTGACCATTTTAAGACTCTTGACTACAGAACAGCCACAACGTTTGAACATGGAAGAACCTGCACTTCACTGAGCACGGAGCAGTGAAATTCAGGCAACACTTGCTTTGATTAAAAAGCCTTCATTTTGTCAGAAGAAGCAAGTGAAGTGCCAGTTCACCGGCAAATTGTTTTAGGTGAATATCTCTGTAAAATGTGGCCTTCTGACAAACACACAGGATAATCAGCACAGGACAGTGTGTGTGTGTGTGTTCATAAAGCCTCACAAGACCAGAGCTCTGTTAGTCCCATGGCCTTAAACACACCACACACCATGACTGTAACTACCTGCTGTCAGACCTGCACCTGCACAAGCCGTGTGCACTTCACAGACGGCACACCGTAGGATTTCTGGGTATCGAAGTTTCAACTTGACAAACAAGTTGCCTCCCAACATGTGAAGTGGCAAAAAGGTTTTAAAGCCAAAATAATCCATCCTGAAACACTACAGCACATAAAAAAAATAATTTATTGTGATGTACTTCCATCTAGTAGTTTTTCTTCTGTCCAATCACAGACAATGTTTCCAGCAGCCCCAGTGGAGTTTGATATCAGAAATTTTTTCAGCGATCTGAAACGTCAATTCCAGAGTTTAGTGTCAGCTTCATTCTAGGAAACCTATGAAATCAAACTAGTAATAAAAATTTGGTCACAAAAAAACAAACAAAAAAAAAAACTGGGAGACGAGGTGTGCTGAGGGAAAAAAATGAAACTACAAAACTTCACAAATGAAGAAAGGATTTTTCCTCCCTGTGACTTGTAGCAAAGGCAGCTTTAAGTCTCCTTTTCTAGTTTTAATAGTTCTAGTTTTATAACTTCCCATCAGTGTAACCCTGTCCTGTTAACGTCATACATTTCTCACTCATGTAGCCTCATAAAGATTAAGCAATCATAAGAACTGTTTTTCCCTGTTATAATATCTAGTATATGATTGGATTTTATTGCTTTGACAGGATGGTTGAATTTTTTTTAAATGTAAGACATTTAAAATAATTAGCAAGACTATTCAGACATATCCAATACACAATCAGTACAAGATCAATAGAAGCAGTTATTATCTGTTCTGTCTTTACATTTCATAGTTTTTGATTTCCGAATTTTCTAAGTTAGAAAACTCAATAATATAATTATTCTTAAAGGCGAAGTATGTAAAATTGCCCGGGGTTGGTTGAAGTGGGAACTGCTGAGACTCAACTGACTAAAAAATAAATAAATGAAATAAGGGGTAGTTTGATGAGTCTACATGGTTCTCATCATAAGACTGACTTGCTGATAGACAACATGCTTATTCCATGGGTTTTGTCAGTTGAGTCTAAACCGTCCTCATTTCAGTCCCTCATAAATTTTGCGGAATGTGCCTTTAAATTAACAGGACGTTATGGCATTAATGGAAATATAATATTTTACTGGATTATGACTGTTCAGTGCAGATGATCAGTGATGGGAAGTTATTTCATCAGCAGAATAATAATGTTTCTGTGATGTTTCAGAGCAGCTCATGATGAAGATGATGATGATGATGTTTTCTGACTGTGACGCACTACATGGAAACTCCTGCCCTCTGTGAAGGCTGGAGCAAAATTAAATGATAAAATGTCGTCCATATGATGAAAAATCATAGGTTCAATCAGAGCTTGTTTTGGAGTCAATTCAATTTGATAAAAGTATTTTTTGATAATTTTGTTTTTTAATCATTTAATATTTGTGCCGTCCAGCCTTCACAGCCTCTTAGTAGAAAAGGGAATGTTTGTCTGTCTTAGTTGCTCAGTATTTACAGATGAGCTGAAAATGGCCTCATCGCCCTGATAAAATGGGAACAAGCGTGATATTTTTTTTATTATGCTTTCTAAACTATAAAGCAAAAGAACAGTATTTTCTTGGCATATCTTAGGGGCATCTGTTTGTTTATTTTCTTCAGTTTGTGGAGAACAGGAAGTTGGAAAAGTCCTTTTTTAATTTACTGCCAAATCTTTCAGTTGTGCCTGAGGACTTTAAAATGAACAAACACATTTCTGAACTTTGTGAGACACTGAAACTGACTGCCTGCTTCTGTATTTTCTCATACTGTGATATTGAATGTATTCAGCTCTGAGAACTTCTTTCACTTTCTTTCTGAAGCATGGATCACGTGCCTTTTCATTTTTCTTCTTCTGAAAATGACCAACCGCAGTGCTGATGTTTACCAATATTACCAAGAGAAATCGTTTTGTAAAATCACTGATTCCCTAGTTGAAGCCAAACTGCTGTGCCTGAGCTCTGAGCTTCTCCCAGCATCTCAGAGGGAAATTTTATTTATGAGTGCTCAGAACAGCCAAAATGTACCGAGCTCGTCTGTTTAGTGTTTGTCGAAACTGCTTAAATTTGTAAAACATTAAAAAAATAAATCTTGGCCTCAGCTGTCTGTGTCCTTGTTTTGGTGTCAGTTGATCAGTGTCTACTCTGTAATTCATTTAGAAGATTCAAGACTTATCCTTCAACATAAAAGACTGTAGAGTTGGTGTTTAGAGTTAAGAATTTGACCATAATTATTTGAAACAAAAAGCAACCTAATGCAAAACAAACTAGGTAAATTATAGGGTAATAAATTTGATTGTTTCCATGAGGAATGTTTGACGATATTTTGACTTAACTGGCAGGTAATGTTTTATTTGAGCGGGGCGATGAAAGAAACTCATAACCAGTGGCAGGAATGTCGCCTGTTGTCATAGCGACAGTGAAACTGTTGAAACCACAAATATGAAATATCTTAAAAATTCAAAAATACACTGCAGGGGGGCTTTAATACTAGGGCCAGGGTCGGGGCTATAGACTTCAACTTGCACAAACCTCAGTTAGATAAAGGATCACTAGCCTAGTCAAGAATGGCACAGAATGGACTTGGCCCATTTTTAAATTAAAAAATGTTTGCACAGAAAATACGATTTTTCTAATTGTTATTACTTTTTATTATCAACTTTATGCCCAACTTGTGCTACTGAAATATTTCAGTGCAGCCTACAATTATTCTCTGTTCTGGCCTGGTCTCTTTGCAAAGTTAAGTGCAAATTCAAGGTTAATTCACTGGCATGGTATGAAATATTCACCATGTTCTGCTTGTATACATTAATGTTATTTTTTATGTTTATGAATGGATTTGTACAGCCTGCTTTATTAATAGCCCAAGGATC
>OMLF01010785.1:5607-25698 GCA_900302615.1 Holocentrus rufus
CAGCTACCGCCTAGCAACGGCCTAGCACACACCCAGATCACCATAGCAACTGCCTAGCAACATCCTTGCAACCATCCAGAATACCATAGCAACTGCCTAGCGACCGTCTAGCAACACGTGCCCAACTGCCCAAAGCAAGCTCCCAGAACACTATAGTAATGACCAAGAAACACCCCAGTGTTTATTTTTACTGTCTTAGCAACGTGTATCAACCAAAATTGCTTGACAGCAATCACCCGCATTTTCTTCAGGAAATGCACCTTTCTAGTTTTCATAATGCACTGCTTATGCATCTGACTACTGTAAGCTGAATCTAATAGATTTACAAATGTAGCATAGTGTTGAACTGTAGGCATGAGGGGAAAGATATAGAATGCATGCAAGAGAGGGAGAGAGAGAGAGAAGGGGAGAGGGAGATCAGAGACAGGAGACAACAGAACATGACACACCTACAAGGACTTGACTTCAATTCATATACGACAGCAGTGGGCTAGGTTTTGTGCAAAGTGCACACAGTGGATTGTGGACTTCCACATAACATTTCAGAGTCTGTAGACTCTGTAGAAAATGTTGTTTTGCTGTGTATATAGTTAAAAGAAGTTAAAAAATATGCCATCCAACACTCTATTAGGGATTTAAATAATTAAATAAACCACCGCACACTGAATTGACTTTATTGTGACTTTGCACAGTCACAGTAAAGTCAGCACAGACTGCTGGTTAATTGTGTGTTCTAGTTGATTTTGATCTTCAGCTAAGATGTTCCTGTCACTGACCAGCAACTGATTGCAAGTACCTGGCTGTGCATGGGGAGTTCTGTTGACAATTAAACAAACCAATTTAAAGGAATACTGCAATGTTTAAGGCAAAATACTCTTTTTCCAACTTCCCTTCCGACGTACCATCCTGAGTGACGAAAAAAACAAATACAAAAAAGATAAAAAAGAAACAAAACAAAAAACTTTCCATATAGCTAGTATTGACCTTTCATTTACTTTCCATCATTATTACATAGCCAAGTAGGAAGGTACAGTATATGAAATAGGAACAACACTTTCAGTCCCCATTGGCAAATTGCACGTTCAAATACTCATATTGTAAATTCACTGCAACAACTTCTACAGCTGTGTGGCTTTCCGTCTGACGCTTTTGGCCCACTATTCTATATTCACAGTTTTCATGCCGTGGCGATAATACACCTGCCCAATTCAATGTGAGGAAACAAATCACAGTGATCTGCAGCCAGCCAAAGGCGTCACGCTGAGCCAGATAATGACACAGGTGCTGCTGGTGAATGTCTCTGATATTGGTGTTTCATCGCTTTTCAGTTTCACATATAAACCATCGACATTATCCATCTCTCATCATGCTCTCTTTAGTCCTCCTCCTGAAAGCGTTGATTAGGTCCTCTGTCTGGCCAGGATAGTGACACCCTCCAGCACATTATTCACACCTGCCTTTTGTAATCTTTGACAAATGCCGTAAATGGCAATTCGACTGGTGTGTGTGCGAGTGGTACTGAGACTGCGTATTTCCTCTGATTAATCTTATCTACGCCTGCTGAAGATTCATTTTATATTTCCACCTTGCTGGGTCTTTGAGAGAGCCTGGTTCCTCTGTAGCTCACTAATCTTGGTTGTGAACATAACACAGGATCACAGTGTTCTCTTCTTTATCAGGACACAGAGAAAACCACTGCCGCTTCTGAGTGTCATAATTATGTACAAAAAGCTGGAGTAGTAACATGACAAGTGGTGTATGACCTCAATTTCAGCAATGTATAGTAATTACATCTATCAAAAAAGCTGTTACGTTTGTTATTACCCTTTCTGAGTCATGCAAGTTATGGTTAAATTACTGTTAATCTATAGTTAATCTATCTACCTTGTACATTTTTGCACTCTTATTCAAATGGTTCTGCATTTGGACAGTTCTCTATTTACATAATCATTAGTATTTGTATAGTGCATTTATTATTAGAATTGCTTTTTATTATTTTAATATTTTATTCTCTTATTATTATTTATTTATATTTTTTTCCTTAATAGTTTTTACTTTTTTACTTATTTTATTCCTCTTTATAACTGAGTGTTGAGCAACTGAATAACTGCAACAAAGCAATATCCCTATGGGGATCAATAAAGTTTTTCTGAATTTGAATAAATATCAGAGTGAAGATGAATTAATCAAAACTAGCCTTATCCACAGATTTTCAATTGGCACACTGATGAAGCTCAAACTTTATGAGCTAGCCTAAAATCAGGGGATATACAGGTATCATAGAGTTCAATTGAATGCTTTTTAAGACCTTTTCTTGGTCAAATCTTCAAATAATAAAAAAAGTATATCAAAACAATTAAGTATAAAGGTATGTAGTAGTAGTCATCTGATCACACTCTTAAAAAAGCAGTAATCACAATTACTCCTATATATTGTTTTTGACTAACAGGAACCTTCACTTTAGTAAGAGTGGGTAACAGTGTAGCAGTGACTAATATTAACCAATCAGTCAAATCAGATTCATGTCCATACACTGTTGTTGTCTTTCAGAGTGATTACCTTCTACCAAGTGAAACTGTGACAGATGGCTGCATTTCCCTTTCAGTTTACTTCAGGGATTGGATTTTCTCCAAAATCCAGGATCTGAAAGTGTTGCTGTGAGCTTCTTTTATTATTAATAACTATTTGTATATAACTTGCCTAAAAACAAACTTCACAATATGTTTCCCAATTATGACACAAAAACAAGGATAGAGACATTGGTTAGGTTAAGGTTACAACAGCAAGCCGGTAACAACAAAACAATAGTAGCAACAGTAGTGATGAAATCTATGACAAACACTGAGAATTAATTCTCCATAATTATTACATGTGTTCCAGTCTACCATTTGAATTTTGAACTGAAAGCTAAGTCAACCAAACCAATGCTGTTTTGTGTGTTTCCATGTGCTCTTTTGTATATTTTTGTGTATTTGGTGTGCATTTTGTGTGTAGGTGTGTGTGTATGTGTGAACGTGTTACCTGCAGGGCATCATAGTACATTTTCTTGGCTTCCTCATCCGTCTTGTCTGACATCAGCCAGGCCTTGAGCAGGTACTCATAGAAACTGTCACCTAGGCCGCCCACTGACACATGATCTGCAAGATACAGAGTACACACAGGGTTACACAGACACACACACACACACACACATGTACAGGGACCCTCTTCCTGTGTTAACATGTCCGCAAAATGAGATTACACCTGCCATCACTATTGAACCATCAATACATCAAGCGGCACAGCCGTGTATTTGTGTATGAGAGAGAGCTGCAGAAAGCGAACATATCTATGGATGGTAATGTATATCAGAGCATGCATATCCAGTCGCAATGCTGTGTTTGTGTACAAGTGTGTGTATGGTTTGGGGGTGGGTTGTCTCGGGTGATCTTCCAGCCAGCCGGGGTGTAGCTGTATATTTGCCCTATTGATTGTCAGTGGGGGCTCATCCATATGCATGTGTCATTAGCAGAGTCCAGCCTTGTTTGTGGAGCGCAGAGATTAAATGTCATCTGCGATCAGCTTGAAGGTGAAGAGAATGGGAGGCTGGGGAAGACGGCCTGGTTTTGGTCCGATAGCATGCCTGCTTTCTAGAGGTTCAGTATTAAACCAAGGCGAGAGCACCAGAATAAAGCCCTATCCTGATGCAATTAGTATAACCTGAGGACCTCTGTAATTGGGATTATTACCTGTTACTCTGGTGATTTTTATTCTGTCAGAATCGCAAATTGGAATTATATTTATTGGAATGTGGTCTGAGGGCAGTGTTGCATCTAATATTAACTCTATACCATGCAATGCTGTTCTCAGAAGACATTCCAATAAACACAATATCAATCTCTGTCAGCATCGGCCATGTCAGTAACTACTTCTTTAGCACTGGGTAAAATTCTGGACTGAAAAACCAACATCTGAGACACAGATATCTCAGTAATTGAATCACATAATTTCATTTGGCCATGTATTCTTCTGCTTTTTGGCTGCAAATGGAGGCTGTAGTGGGGACTCTTTTGAAGTGTTTAAACCATAAATATAAAGAATATAAACTCTCCATAATTGACCACCACATGAAGGCCTGTTTGGACCTCCATCATCAGATGGAGGAGGACACTCGAAGCGAAATCTCTAAAGAAACTCTAAAGATGGATTGTGTGCTTAGCCGCATTAGGTAAAATAATTACATTTGCATGAATTACCCCACGTATTAAGTAAAAATTTGATTACCAGAGGTCCTGAGGTTATACTAACCCTGCCATAACAGGACTTAAAGAAGCACTCATCAATCTGTGCATTCATGTTCTAAATAGTACATCACTCCTTGACCAGGCAACGTTTCAACTTCTGCATTATGAAAACTGTTATTTGACACAAAAACTGCATGTTGCCACCACTTTGTTTACATTCTCACTTTAAATTATGTTAAACTATAAAAGGCACTTAAGTCCTTGTTGCAGTGTTGAACAAAGGAATAAATGACAGCCATACCAATAAGGGCTGGGTATGCCTGGCAGAAGCTGAATGCTGTGTACACGCACGACACCTTTACATTGTAAAACAGTGTTCATTGAAAGTGAATGAACAAAAAGCACTCAGAGATTTAAATTGGTACCACTGGTATCAATCTAAATAGCAGCACCAGATTTGAAAAATGCATCATAGTGTTCAGCTGCAGTCCTGACTGCTTGTCAGTGTAGCTACCAGCATATCCAGTCAGTTGATGGCTCTCTCCAGCACTGATAAGGGGTATTAGGAGAGGCTTTTAGAGGCAGGTTCCATCCTAAAGATGTAAGTTACCGCTCTAATACAACACTCTCTTTCTGTCACTCCAGGTTCTGCTTTTTCTCTGTTTCATTTTCCCATGAAACCTCCATTACTCCTTCCACCGCTCCTCTTCTTCCTCTCGCATGTCTCCATCATTATCATCATTGCCTGCTCAGCAACCACTGTTTGGAGAGTCTGATAATGGATTCAAAATTATACCCTGTTACTGGAACCAGTCAGAAACACACACCAACACACATGCAAGTCATAGATAGGCATGGGAGGTTAAGGTAGAGTGAGTATGAACATGCGTGAAAGTGACAAAAGTAAATAGTGGGTTGCAATAATATAAAGGGACTCAACTGGAGTTAAAAGGAAAGGCTGATGAGATATACGGAGAGAGCTGGAGGGGGGGGGAGGAGGAATGGAATGGGTAAAAAAAAGAAGAGCTAAAGCAGTACTGTTCTCACATCACTGGACAACTGCCTCCATTGATAGACAAGGACGTGGGACCCAGGGTGCCGCACACCCTATTGGAGAGGAATGAGTGTTGCAGGTGCTGGAGAATCTGCATTTTCCCCAAACAATACTTTCCCATGGTCTATGAATTAAACATACTGTGAGCTCAAAATGGTTCTTTTTAATTGTCTACCAGTCGTAACAAGTATTTCTCATGCTCCGTTTTAAAACCTACACTTCTCTTTGAGTTTTTTTCTTTTTTTTGGAGCTGGTAATTCCCTTTTTATTTGCCAATTATACCAACGTTACCACTCTGCTATCTGCTCTAAATGCGGGGACATGAGAAGTATCTGACAGCACATGCCAAGATTTCAACTGTGTAGTAGAATAAAGGAAAAGGACAGAGAAGAGAAAGGAGGACGAAAACCCCAAATTAGAGGAGTTGTACTGATTCTCCTCCGCTTTTCTTTTGCCATTTCCTTGAACAAAGGGAAGAAATATGGCAAAGATATGGACCTGGTAACTAGCTAACCAGGTATTTTTTATGGCTCAGCAGCAAGCTAGACTGAATGTAGTTGGAAATTTGTCACACAAAGCCGGTCAGAGATCATCCAGCTATGTATTTAAAGAATAACTAAACCACAGAATCATTTGAACTTGGAGTGAAGTGGGTGGGCAGTATGCCTTGTGGTAGTTACCACAACCACTGAATGAGCATATGGCGTTTTACTGTCAGACACACATGAAAATGTCGTGAAAAAGAACTCACTGGAGACTAAACACCCAGTTCTTGAGGGGTTGAGACAGCATCTGCATTCAGGCATTCAAGTTGATTGCAAAATCCAAGATCAACTTCCACATAGTTGGAGATGTATTCCCATTAAAAATGGAGTTTGCGCACACAAATAAAGAGGCAGGCCTGAAGGCTATGTCAAGCTGCCACTTGCATGCAGCCACTGATGCACATCTCCTGGGTGGCTGGCACAGAGAACAATCCCGTGGTGTTGTTGCACTCAGGTTAACTGTATGTACAGCACATTTTTGTATGCTAAGGCCAATACAAAAAAAAAGAAAGAAAAAAAAAGTCATATTGAAAAAATGCTACCTATACTAACTCACACAAATTACACTTCATAAAAACACACTAAGCTACTATCTAAGCTATCACAAGGGGGAAAAAGGTGGAGGTGTAGGCAACACCGGGGGAGTACCCCTCAACACCACTGAATCATTTTTACTTTTTTGACCTCAAGAGGATAGTACATGCTGTGATTGGAGCTGGAAATGAGGAATGTCTTTGCAAAGAACTGTCAAGTCTGGGGCCAAAAGGTACTGCTCACATTACTATATTATTATGTACATTATTTAGTAAGTGATTTTGGTGTTTAGTTACTGTTTAATCTGTGTTTGTGTTTTGTTAGCGAAATAATTATTTGGGTTGGAAAGCTACAATAGAATTCAGTGGATCCAATCAATTTTAAAGAGAAACTTGCAGATAAAGCGTTCAAGTTTTAAATGCCATCATAACTCACAGACTGTGATAGGGATGATTATGTGAAAACCCCATTTATTTTTGCCAGAGAGAACATTTGTTGGATTCAGAATTCCATATTTGGGCAAAGGTCATTAGTCAATGTTACATCTGACTTCTGAGATCTCTTCAACTTCAGCCACTATTGTTAAGACCTGATAACCTCCAATATGGCTGCCATAAAGCAGGTAATAACACCCCATCAGGCAGCCTAGTTGTAGCTCCCCAGCTCGTAGGAAAGAGCAGCTGTGAGCTGCTGATTGTGTTTCTGAGAATACAACTTGGTCATTTCTACAGAAACAAATAAACTATTTAGCTAGCTAGCTAGTTAACATGATTATTTGTTCAGCTAACCATCACAGATGTTATGAGATGTTATGGTTTACTAGAAGCTAGTGTTAGTAGTGCCTAGCAGTCACATGATAACATGAACATTGGTAGCCTTGTTAAATTAGCCTGTTGGCTAGTTACAGTAGCTAACTAAGAAAGCCTAAAACCAGGTCTTCCTATTGAGTACACTCCCTTGATACCCAGAGACTATAAAGGCTGGAAATGCAGGAGAATGGCAAAACA
The DNA here is from genome assembly GCA_900302615.1 of Holocentrus rufus. Taxonomy (NCBI): domain Eukaryota; kingdom Metazoa; phylum Chordata; class Actinopteri; order Holocentriformes; family Holocentridae; genus Holocentrus; species Holocentrus rufus. Next base: position 12,971 of record OMLF01010785.1, read on the forward strand.
GAAGAGACAAGGGATGCAACAGAGGAGTGATGAGAACTTACGTTGTCCCCACTGGCCACTATTTGGGTTCAGGTAGTTTGGGTACAGTCCCTGGGGTTTGTCCAGACGATTTAGGACTTTCCGTATGTTCATCACCTAATAAAATCAACAGAATACAAGGTCACTTTTAGCAGAGATGTGGTATTTCTACTACTAAAACAAATACATTCGAAAGCAGAAGGAAAATGCTATTCCACTGGTCTTAATTTGAGGCTCACAAAAACTTAACGGTCTCTCCAGCAATGTGTCAAGGCGTAGATACACAGCACATCTAGATTAAAGTGTGAAAACTGTATTTTTCTGCATCGGCACAATGGTACATGAATTGTTGCGGTGTAGATTTTAGATTGAACAATTTATTTTGATGTGTTGTAGGCTATAAAAAGGGAATCAGAGATGAGGAAGTAAAATAAAAGAAATGTCCATGACCTTCCACCCATCTCTCCCTTGCCCTACCCTTTCCTTATCCCTTTCTTTCTTTTCAAACTTCTCCCTTCTTCCATATGGGCCAAAGACTGCAGGAACTGTAGGTTGTAACTAGGCTCTGAACCAACTGATATCTTCTGATAACTGATAACTAAGTGTCCTGCTTTAAAACAATTCTGGTAACACACTTTTTAGGCAAGGTAAGGCAAAAACAAAGCCAGCTTTATTTATATAGCACATTTCATGCACAGGGCAACACAATGTGCTTTACATAAAATGACAATAACAACTGCAACACAATCATAAAAGTGAAAGCGCAGAAGATAAAAATGCATCTGAGGTGAGAGTGCAGTAATACAAAAATTTAGGCTTGTTTTAACTTGAATCATGGTCAGTGTTCTGTTGTTAATCTTGTGTGTGTGAGACTTGATTAGTGGTGGACTAGTGGACAGTTAGTAGTAGCTAGTGGTGCTACAACAGATAATCTCCAGACTGAAAAGTGTCTACCAAAAGTGTCTTCTGAACAGCAGTGAGTGAGCACACGTCCAGAAAAAGCTAGACTCAGTGATGGCTTAACCTCTTTACCATCTGCATCCCAACTACAGACTAAGTTTACTGATGTCACATTAAAGGATTTGGGATTTCGTAATTAAGTCCTCAATGCCAAGGTGAAATATTACCTCTCACTGCCAAAGTGCAAAATTATCCTAGTATAGCTTTATATACTCTGTGCATATGTCCTTTTTTGTTCTTTACTTGTCGTTCCCATTTCATTCATTGCTTACATTTTTATTTGTCCTGTAAAGCACTTTGTAACTTTTTTGGTGAGTCCTTATTGGGATTCCCTGCAGTTTTCTCTTACCTTCTGAGCGAACTCCGGTTTTCCAGATAGTTTGCTGAGGTGCATGAACTCCAGATGCAGGGTGCCATACTCGGCTAGGATGCTGCTGCCACCTGAAGCCCATGGCCAGTTTCTTCCAATCCCGCTGCACAAAGACAGAAAGAGGATACAAACTGCTGTAAACAAAGTGGAGTGATAAAACATTTAATTGAAAAACAGTTAATGTTCAAATGTGTAGATGGGTGTCTGAGGCAGGGAATTCCTGAGCAGTATTATTTTTTAAGAAGTCCCATATACAATCTGGTTACTCAAAGCACCAAATGTAAATGTCATAACTAGGTTGGAACAACCTGGGTATGCTCAGTTAGAATAACCCAGGTAAGCTCAACGATCAAAAAACAAAACAAAAACAAAACACTGCCGTGGAAACATCTTACTGCTTTCACCAGAGTTCCTACTGTCAAACTCTGGCTCGCACTTGATGTCACCAAAAACATGGTGGCGAGCATTACTTAATATTACTGTTGGGATCATCATTTGTTTGCTCAGTCAAAGAGAGAGGGGAATGTTTTGCTGTTTGTCTGTTCATGGCAACTGGGAAATTAATCACAGGGTATCAAAAGTTTATGTCAACAGATTAACTTGAAATCATTTAGTGGGAAGAAGGTGACGTGAAGTAGGTTTTTGTTTGGGCTGTCTCTCTATTCACCCTTTCCTTTCACATAAGTACGTAATTTGATGGTTGAGTCTATATGGTTCTTAAACTGAGTCACAAACATGACTTCAGTTATTGTAGCTCTAGACATACTGTTTTGCCTCTGACTGAAAACGATGTGATTTCAGCAGAGATGGAAGTGGAGGAAAGACCTGCCAATAAAGTAACAATGCAAGCTGTTATTTTCTAATGTATTCTGTAGACCGCTGAGAAACAGCAGTGATACTATTTCTAGCAAATATAGTAGAGAGGCAGATTTTAAAATTTCATCAGAATGTGGAAGAAAGTCAGGGGAAATAAAACCCCTGGAGAACAGCAGGAGAGGGGCAGGAAACTCAGAAGTGCTGGCAAGAATGGGATGCAAAATTGATAGACTATTGATAGTGTGTATTTTCAGTGTGTTGTCTTGTGAAATTTGTTCATGGTGCACTCAAGAAACTAGACTAGACACCAAAACTATTGCGGCGGATCATTAGCCACCTGCATAGTTCCGCACTGCAGCGTGTCAGATCTGAACACTCGAAACGGTTAACATGGGCGTGGTCGATGTGTGGTCTGAACCCAGTGTAAACTGACAGCTAAAACCAGGCAATAAACCTGTCAAAATGCTGTAAAACGCTGAAAAGAATGCAGAATTAAAGGCTTTAATAAATATTTTTTTGCATTGTATGGTGGTTTCCTTTTCATATTTTTGAATCATATCATATATAAATGGAGGAATCGCTGTCTGTATGTGTGAGTGTATGTCTGTCTTTCAATTTTCTTGACAAGTAATCAGCCACTTCCTATAGGACACTGCACTAGTAATATAAATTTTAAGAACTGCCACTGTAAGACAATTTTGTTTTGTGTTTGTTTTTAAGAAAGCCACATAGACATATGTTCCTGTTGTATAGGGGGACTCACCATGTAAATTTGGCATGCATTTTAATTGGTAAGTCGTAGACACTTAAACAGGATCAACAATGTTAAACTAAATTAAACTACATTTCTCTCCTCATTCTCGTTCCATCTGGCATGTTTATGGGTGGGTCTGTTTTCATTTGGGCACTTGAGTTTGGCAGTACAAACCGCCCTTGCTGTCACATGACAAGAAGGCTTTTGGCGGACCTTCAACAAGACCCCCCCCACACCCACCCATGGAAACGGCTGTGGCTGTATTGGTTGGTAGAAACTGAAGGGGATTCCTGGAGCTGTTTGTACTGACATTCCAGCTGCATCTTAGGCCATATGTGAGAGTTACCGACTCTAGTATCGCCTGACAAGGACGGAGGACTTTGCACAACAGTGTGTGTGTGTGCATGCTGGATCATTAGAGCCACTGACAGATGACTTCCAGGCCAAGGACTGATGACTCTGGTGGCAATGCTTCAACTAACTCCTCATGAATACATATTAACAATCCACTCCACTGTGAAAACACCCGCACTAGGATGTCTCAACCACAAAACCATGTACATGCGGACACTTGGATGTGTGGTGCACACATATACAGATGCAGGAGGAGAGGAGACGAGGGGAAGGCATCCGCCAAATGAGAAAAAGGAGTGTAAACTGGAGAAGTGCCTGTGACACACACGCGCAGACACAAACACACACCTCTTCAAAGCAGTGGATGAGCATACTAATTATGCCCCCTTCAAGCTATCATGCTGCGCCAGGCACAATTTGTTTCCCATTACACCATGGATTAAATCATGTTGCACAAACACAGCAAATCGCAACCATATCTGGCAGTGAGCAGAGACAGAGACCGAGGTCAGGGAACTGATGATTCTTAGAGCCTTGAGTCCTTAAAACAAAGCGTTGCTACAGACTCAAGATACATTGTGTGCATTAGGGTTAGACTGACATACACTGCAAATTTCTTACTTTCTTTATTTCTATTAATTAAAATGAGATGTTTGTCTGTCTGGACATTTTTTCATTCACAAAAATTAAAAAAATACTTCAGCATTTTGGGAAAAATACCCGTTGTTCAAGATGTTCGATACCATTTTCACATCTGTATGTCCACTGGTTTGATTCCTGGGCAGCATTTTGTGTTAGCTTAGCATAAAGACTTGAAGTCTACAGGAGTTAAAAGCCTAGCTCCGTCAAAGTGGAAAAGTAAACTAGATTTATTATTTGGTCATATAGTTAGTGTTATTCAACACGCAGCATCTGTACATTAACATAAAAATTACATATTATATGCATTAATTCACATTTTTTAACATGTTATTATTGTTATGATTAATTAATCTAAATTAACACGTTAATTTGACAGCCCTAAAATAACCTTAAAGGAACTCCGACGCTGTCTAATTTATCATAACCTCTGAACACAGATGGAAGGATGTGTTCAGCAGTTATAGATCCTACCAACTCCTAAAACAACTAAAAAATCCCAAGACATGTATTTCAAATACATGATACATTAAGTAAACAAGACAGCTTTGGAGTTGCTCTGAGGTTTATTTTTTTACTTTGACGAAGCTAGGATAATGACTCCTAGTCCTAGTACAGACCTTAAGACTTGATGCTAACACAAAATGCTACCCATCGGAACCAAACCAGTGGAGGTGAAAATGGTATAGAACATCTTGTCTCACTCTGGGTAAGTCTGAAAAAGGGTATTTTGCCCAAAACATTGGAGCATTCCTTTAAATGTAAATATGTCATGTTGTCCATATCCTTTATGATACATACAACACAGATATACTAGACCGACTACAGTGGTCCTGAACCTGAGACATTTTGATCTGATGCCGCACAAGAATGGCTTTCAATGGAGTCTTTTAGTGTCCCATAGTAATATATGCTGTTTTAGAGGCTTTTCCATCTGGACAACAATAAAACTGTAGAGGAAACAGGGATTACTTGTAAATATTGTGCAGTCAAAGTATTCAAGTTTAAATCCTGAGATATTGGTAACTGGGATGTGTGTGTAGGTGTACCAGCAATTTTCAGAAGGAACTGACATCACTGCTTTATCTCGACACCCCTCTCAACCCTCTATCTCTCTCTTTCTTTCTCCGTCTCCCTCCGAGTCAACTATACACTGATCTGTCTATCCATCCACGTCAATCCCTCCATAAGTCTTGTGATGAAGGCTAAATCCCTTCTCGGGTGAGAAGAGGTGGGGAAGTAAACACGCACCTTTCCGACTCACCGCTGTCCACCCGAATCCCTCGCAAAGCCCTGCTGCGAGAAATACTAAATCCCCGTTAAGAAGCACAAGGCAAAAACAGCAGGGAGAAGCTGCTGCGGAAACCAAATAGGTCCAAACCAATGAAGTGCAGACAGGCATTAAAAGAAAGATGAGAATGCGTTTGGAATAACATTCATCTACCCAAGCTATCTGCAAGTTTCAGAAAGCCAAGTCTGAAAGATTTCAGAAACAATTAAAACGAAACCAAAAAAAAAAAAACAAGGTTGGCAAACCTGCCCATTTTTGAACGCAGTTACTGAATAATAAAACTATAAATGTGCCGAGTAAGACAAGAAATTAATTATGGGACATGATGTCTGAGTGTGTTTAGTGAAGCAGGCAGGACACATATTGTACTACTAACCCTGTTCTGAATTAATCAAAGAGTGGACGTGCAGTGCAAGCAAACCTGACATTTTGTGGTGAAACTGACATTTAAGCACATTTAAACACCTTAAACTGAGGTAACTTAACATATTGTTCTTATTTTGACTTCTAGTCAACAGTCATGATCATATCTGTCCGTTACACTTGGCCGACATGTACTTCCCCTAAAATAACTGTAAATCCATTACAACCTGGACATTTAGAACGAACAACTTTTTTCCCCTGGTGGATTCAAATTCTGCTCACTTTAAGTGGTTGTGACTGACAGCTCAGAGGGAGGAACCTAAGTATAATGGAGGTCAGTGATTGGCTGAAAGTTGCACAACAGAACAAGGAAATAAACTCCTTGCATTTAAACCAGAGACAGAAGGTGCACTAACTATTCAGCGCAGCATATGCCTAAACGAAGCAGCTAAGCACAGCTAGGCCACCGGAGCACTCTGGAGATACAAACAAGTGCACCAAAAAAACCTCTTCCAGCTATCAATGCAGAACATTGTTAGTATTTATATAAGTATTAATGTGTGGTAATAAATGAGTTAAACAATAATTTTAGTGAATGTGCATCCCAGCTAAGTATTCACAAGATAGAATTCCCTCTGTGTAGCAACTTTCAAGTTTCACAGAACAGTTTTTCACATTTTTGAACATGAACAAAAGTGAATTCGGGTAAGTTAGCCTTAAATTCTAAACTACCGAAGCATATTCTGTACATACTCATGTAGTCTCTCAAGCTAGACTATCTCTTCCACAATCTTCCAATGCTCTATAGATAAGTCTGTAAAACAGCCTGTTAAAATTTGAAGAGAGGAAGCTGTCATCTTCCACCAGAAGAAGTCTTCATTACAGAAGATTACTTGATCAATCAGGACACCGTGTTCATGAAAATGTATTCCCCTCAGAAACATAACCGACAGCTAGCTAGTGTGGATGATATACTGACGAAACCGGTGAAAGAAAACACAGAAAGATGTAAAAGATGTCTCTACGGCGAGAAGGAATCTCACCTGTCACTGAGTGAATTTTGCAAAGTTCAGGAGGAGTTGAATCGAAAATTTCTTTTGGAATTTCCATTTCTGCTCAGGAGCTAGCCAGCTGGGCTTCGACTACTTTGGTTTTCAGAAGGAGTTATTTACACATCTGCACAGGGGATGTGGAAGTCAGGGAATGAGCGGATATCTGACTTATTTTGCTGCTCAGTTTCAGGTGTTTCTGAAGTACAGACTGTTAGGTGGACACTGCAGGAGCCAGGCTTGAGTCTGGCTTGAGAGACTAATACTCATGCAACCAATATTAGTGATATTGTTCTTGAACCTGTCCCAACCCAACCACTGGGGATATTAAAAGTACCAAACTAAAAAATAACAACAGATTGATAGATTTTGACAGACAGAAAGAAAGAGAAAAGGAGAGGGTCACTTAGTGGAGCGGAGCAGTGTATGGACAGACAGAGAGAGACATCACACTACAGCACTCAGAGAGTAACACTCACACACACAGCAGACTGAACACAGACTGGAACTGTGCATTGCATTTCATCATCAACAAGGCAGCAGGATTTGTTTATTCTCCATCTCCCACCCTCCCCATAAAGGCAAATGTTTATATTGTCATTAATGTGCAGTCACAGCAGGGTGCTGTGATTAATCAATTTGCAAATTAATGTTCCCCATGCTTATGTAATCAAATAGGCTGTGATGGCTTCACTGTAAAACCTTAGAAAGTTTAAAATGTAAAAACTAAGGATGCCCCCTGAAGCCAGGTTCCAAATGAGAACTGGTTCTAAAAGAGTAAAACCCGGAGTATTGATAAGGTCTAATCTTATTGGTTCTGCTTTCGGTACTCAAGAAAACAGAATTTCTAAGTTTTATTTATTAAGTTTTATTTTTGTTGTTATTTTTAAATTCAAAATTTTATAAATTTACAGAAATGTTGTGAACACAATCTTGCCTTCTCTCCTTCTGTCTTGGTGCCTGTCTCTGTGCAAAGTTAGTAAGCACAATACAGATGTGCAGAAATGTGCAGTCTTGGGCAGATGGCAAAATGATAAAAACCCAAGCCAGACCCGACTCGTGGCAAAATGACAAACGTACAACCCAACCCCACCCGGACCCAACACTACAGTATTTATACAGTTACTTCACTTTTTGTTGACACGATTCACATACAAACTTTGCTTTCTTGTGTTTCTCCTGCTTAAGCTCCCTAAGGATGTTGAGAAGAACACAAAATACATAACACAGCAGGGAGAAGCTGGTGTATAAACCCAGTGGACACAAACCGATCACTAGAGCCAGAGAGATGAGGATGTGTTGAGAATAACATTCATTTACAGTAGCCCATCCCCAGACAGCTTGGTGACTGTAATAACAGCTTTCAGTAAGCAAACAATGGATGAAATGATCCATTAATGCTAGTAAACCCAGTTAAAGCCATTTGTGATGCTGCTTATGTGCCATTTTTGGCTAAATGAACCTGTTTCAATAGCGGCATTACTGATGACCATTCACGCTTTGTTTCAGGGTGGAAATCCATCATTTCCTTTCTCTCTCTGTTCTTGCACTGGGATTGGATGCTGGGATTTGTCCACTGGTGTGAAACATAAGAGAAGACAGCTGAATTAGTCCATTTGATTGGAGTCCACTGTTGTTCTTGACTATTGATGTAGATGTCCTAGTGGCCTAGTTTCCAGCCAGTGTGCTCCACATCCCTGTTCTTGGATGGGGCATTCTTAGGCTTATTCCAAGCTATATATCATACAACACACTGTTTCCCCAATGCACCTCCCAACGCACAACATACACATATACTGCCAACATTCAAGTGCTCTGCTTTTGAATGGTGCATGAATGTGTAATGGTGCATTCACAGCAACTTTCACTGGCTCTCATCCAAATTTGGAGTAAATTGCTAAGTTGGATACATCAATATTATCTCAGATAGAGGTAAATTTATAGCTATCCCTGTAGCCCTTAAGCAGGGCACTTCAGCCTTAACTTCTTTAAGTTAAATGAAAGTAGAGAGTGTCGAGATGAAAGAGGCTGCCCTTTTTGGCAGCCATCTGGCTCTATCTGGTAAACTCAGCCTGCTGTCATTCTACGTAACACGGTATGTTAAAAAAAAACAAAAAACAATTGTGATGACTTTTGATTCAAATGTGGGCCCAAAGCAAAAGTTAAGTCTTTCCTGTGAATCTGTGCTTTTGAAAAAGTAATCCTTGCACTTACAGTATTAACTTGTGTCTGCTGCAACTCCTTGTACCTTGGTCATTCCCCTGCTGCTGTAAGGCCTTTACCTGGACGATGAGCGCTGGATCATATCTCCCTGACACTTGTTTCTCTCTACGGTTTTCCTGCCAGTTTTAGATTTCATTTTAAAGGATCGCTATGTAATTTCTGGTTACAGTGGGTCTAATGTTTGTAAGGCCAATTGCATCAACACTGGAACATTTGTCCCATGTTTAAGTTCCAAGGCATTTATTTCAAATACACATCATACACCAAGTAAATAAGACAGCTCGGAATTGCTGTAAGGTTTATTTTTTTCACTTTGAACTAATTAGGCGGATGATTCTTATAGACTTCAAGTCTTTATGCTAAGCTAACACGAAATGCTACCCATAGGAACCGAAGCAGTGGATGTACAAAGGTGAAAATAGTATTGAACATCTTGTCTCAGTCTGAGTAAGTTGGAAAGGGGGTATTTTGTAGTATTCCCTTAAGGCAGGGGTGTTGTCTCAGCAAAACCCAAGGACAAGATGCCACAGAGATAATCAGTGATGATGATTTAATGACTGATGATTCAGTCTTTGACCAGCAAGAAGGACCTACTATGCGATTTAAAACTGTTTTAACAGACGTAACTCTTTCTCACATTCACAGTGCCTAATGTTTGCATGTAATTGGTGCGTTAGAGCGCACACGGCTTTTGTTGTGTCTATTCTGGCGCATATTTCAGCACCATGACAGTGGAGGTCTAACTATCATTTGCCATTTGTTTAAACTTCACAGAAAAAAAAGAAATCCACTGTATTACATACTATTTTCTAATAAGTAACCAAGTGGAGTTCAAAACACAGCAAAACATAACTTTGGCACAAAATAAGTGAAATTATAGTCGTATTGTTGTATTTATTGTGTAATCTTTGAGGACAGGCAACAGACAACCTTTTTTTTTTTTTTTTTTTTTTTAAAGATTTTTTTTGGGCATTTCTATTTGACAGTGACAGTAGGGACAGACAGGAAAGACGGGGGACGAGAGAGGGAATGACATGCAGCAAAGGGTGTGGTTTGAAACCAAAGCTGTGCCACCACGATAACATGGTATGCTCTACACGGTGAGCCACCAGAGTACCCGGCAACAGACTACTGTTGGTTAACTGCAGGAAATTCAAGGTAGGCACAAATAGATCAGAAGGATCTTGGCTGTTGTCATGTGGTAAGATTGACAACCAACGAAGGAGAAGTAAAATATCACATCTTGCTACTTGATGTAATCCAGATTTCAGGTGTTAGAGAATGTACTGCATTTTTCATACAATCTTTTGAAGAGTTCCATTTTTTGTCATGTAAGATTCATATAACACATCAATAAGTGAATACAAGATATATTGATTGCTTTGACATTTTGCCGATTGTAAATTCCTTTTACAACGCTTTACCAGTGAACTGATTGTGAAATGTAATGTATATTTTTTGTACTATTGTTAGAGGAAAATGGGCTAAGTTGAGTTTATAATTTTTATACATTTATTGCATGTTGTCTTTTTTTCCTAACATTCTTGAGTAAAAATATAAACTCCCCAAACAGGTAATTTTTTAATGAATTAAACTGCTGTATTAGTTAATAAAACTATTAAACATTATTGTCTGTGGCCACCAGTCCTTTACATCACAGAAAGTATCTTTATTTAGTACAAATCAAGAGAAATTTATTGCTCTGTGGGTGTGGCTATCAAAGACTCAAATCATCACATGAAAATCATATTGGCTATGCGTTGTTGTCATTTCTGTTGAAAGCTAAAGCCATGAAACAAAAACCAGAGCATTCAATGAAACAAAAACGGTTCCAAGCGTTGACCCAGAAAAAAGTAGGTCATTATAAATTGATGCCACTCAGAACTGTGAGGGTTTAGGCATCAGGGTGCATGCTGCATTCTTCTTAGCGTCTTGTCTGTCTTGTTTGTCCTTTTGGGGCTGTCCAATCTTCTTATTATTCAACCTCTCATGCCAACGGCTATTCCTTAGCCAGCTGTGAAATGACATGACAATGCTGGTTTAAAACCCTCCAGTCCATTCTGCAGCGGCGACATGAGTGATTTTAATTCTATGGTGCCAACCAGTGAGCTGGAAAAAAACAGAGTAGGCATTCCATCTCCATAAATTACTATGTGCCCTCTCCAGCCCTTCTAATAGTATGTTGATATGGGAGGAAGCACTCCTGCTGTTTATTTGTGCTGCATGGTGCCATGAAGCCTCAACCTTCCTGCTCCCCATTCCTTGTATCTCTCGCCTCCCTAGTCCTCCTCCTCCTCGACATGCACTCTCTTTTCCTCCTGCCCTTATTCCCCTCGTCTCTTTTCTTCTCTGTTTTGAAATCCATCTTTCCTCTCCTCCTCCAGGCGAAGAGAAAATGTGAGTAGCGATAGATTCACAGTTAGCAGCTTAATTAGAGGCCTTAAATCATGGCTGCCTTCCACTGCCTTAGGCTACCACAGAACAGAGCTTCACTGAGTGTGTGCGTGTGTTTGTGTGTGTGTGTAGCTTTCTAAAATCTCTGAATACCCCAACTGCCAGACTCTTCTTTGTTCTTTGTTAGTGCCTGAGGACTGGGAAAGCGTGTCATAGCATACCGTAGACTGTACATGTGTGTATGTGTGTGTTTTTAACTATGGCAGCTATAATCATCATCATGACGATGTTCAAGTTTGGGCATCTTATCAGAATCCAATTAACCAATCCAATTAACACAAATCTACAACTTCATTATTTTATGTCAACATTGTCTTTGCTGAAAATATGAGGAAACAAGGAAATTGAGAAAAGCATGCATACTAGGATTTTGAGTAATCAGAGTAAATTAACACATGTAAATGCATTACCCTATTTTCTGCCACAACCTGGAAATTCTCAATAATTGGGTTTCTTGTGTGCAGGTAAACGTAGTAATTAACTGAAGAAACGTCACCCCACGTGATGCATTTATGGCACTATCTTAGCCTGGGTAACAATCATTGGGAGGAATGTAAAAATCACAGACAGATTCCTTCCATCGCCGTTAGCCGATGCCATCATCCATCATTACACACTTATTGCCCTCAAGGAGGTGTACAATCAATCTAGACCTAAACAATACCAAGGAAATCCACCTGAACTCTATGCACTCTTACACTGTCCTGAGGAGGGACAAGTGGGAAGGAGAAAGGAGAAAAAAACAATTACAGAGAGCGAGGAAGAGATCATATGCCTGTAGAAATGCTTTGAGTCCTTGAGGTAGGGACTCAAAGCACAGTTGTCATCCATCAGCTCTTTCCATGTGTTGCTTGACAAACAGTTGACAATAAATGAAACACATGGCACAGAAGCAGCGGTTTTCATAGGTCCACCCAAACCCTAAGACTCGAGACTTGACCCAGAACTTGTACAGGTTTGGATCAATGTTTTTATATGATCAATCAGGTCCTGGTCAATTCCATTCCATTGCTGCATGTACTGGGTCTGTTTAACATCATGCAAGATGCAACAAAAGTGCAAAGCTGATTCAAAACACTTCAAAAAATGGATCACAAACACACACGCGTTTGTCATCCATCACTGTGATAGCAAGTGTACTTTTAAGCTGAAATAAGGAGTGGATTAGCTATGCTGTTTCAATCAGCAAGAGAGTAAGAACAGAAAACTTGGATGTATGGAGGATGGATTATCTGCATCACGGCCAGGCACAGGGGGGAAGGCTGCTAATGTTGCATTAGGTAAGACACAAAGTTTGTTTTTTTTGTTTCGCAAATTATGGATTGGACCACCGGAGGAAAAAGGGGGAGGGCAAGTGAATTTCCCCATGGGTCGAGGAGAGGGCGAGTCTATTTTTAATTTATATCAGGGGAGGGCAAGGAGATTTTTTTTTTATTG
>OMLF01010786.1:0-13010 GCA_900302615.1 Holocentrus rufus
AATGACCCACACACTCGGGACAGGCATATTCAGTCACACACACACACACACACACATACGCACGCACACACACAAGCACGTGCGCGCGCACATACATGTACACACACACACACACACACACACACACACACATACACACACACACACACACACACACACAAACACACACACATACACACACACACACACACACACACACAAATACACAGTAAGGACGTCACTGCCTCCTGTTGATGAGACACAACATGGCATTAGTGAACAGATCATAAACAATCAAAGTAGACTATTTTGAGTTTAGCACTAGTAAAACAAATAATAATCATCATCATGATATAGTTCCTGATCTTTAGAATATGTGTAGATAGCAAAAATTAACTTCATTCTGATGGAAAATGAATTGATTTGAAATAATGACCATGTTGCATTCCGTGCTGCAGAAATCCAATCACTGCTCTAAAGTCAGAGGGATTGTCTGCCTTACCTGTAGTTCATCTTTCCGATGAACTTCTGCAGTGACTGTTGGTCTTTCTGTGGGACAAACTGTGCCCACAGTTTAGGGAAGTGGCTGTGCAGGGCAAGTCTCTGCAGGATGATGCGTCCGTGGTGCCTGGAAACAATTGATTTTTCATTTAGCGTTTAGCACAATGAACATAAAAGTGGTCCTGAACATAAAAGTGGTCCTGAGATTCAGTGGAGCCTCAAACCACAAACCATGAGAAAATACAATTCTGAGTCCGGAGACCTGAATGTACAACTTGACAGTTCCTACCTCACTTCCGCTGCTGAGTCCAGAGACATTTTGCTGACTGCAACCAGGAAGCGTTCAATGTAGGTCTTCTTTGCGGCCAGCACTCGATCGACACCGATGATGTCAGTCAGCTGGCAGAAGTGCAGAGCTGCACTGGCCCTAGCGGCAGCACTTTTGTGGCTGAGGAAGGACAAAGACATGAGCAGGTGAGTGAAACAGAAGCTTATGACTGGGTGATTTTCTTACTGTAATGTTGCTGTTTGACCTCTTAATAAACTGTGATCAAGTGAATACAGTCACTATACCTGAGTCCTCCGTTGAGCAGAGCGTTCGTAACACGAACTGGGCTGCAGTTTTGCACCATGGCTTCCAGGGCCAGATTAGCCTGTTCCTGGATGAAGGTATTGGACTGGCCCACTTTGAGCAGCAGTATGCCGGCTGTGTACTCTGCCTCACTATCCATGGCCTTCTGGAGGTGAGTGTACATCTGCCTCAGTGTGGCCATAGCAGCCCGGGACACTGCAGAACGTAGGTTTTGCACCTGGAGAAAGACAATGAAGATCATCAGTGAATGGCCAGACTTCTAACACACATACACTGTATAAATACATGCACATACACATACAAGCAAAGAAAAAGAGACAAATGAAAACATTACCTCCTGTGTAACAGCTGAACAGACTTGGTGAAGATCGGCCTCCAAGACTTCTGCATGGTGCTGTGCCAAAGCTCGAACCAGTTTCAAGCCATCCATTTTCTTCCTCCTGTGTTTCAGTGACAAGAATTGTTGAATTGCACATTACTATAAAATAATAAAGTCACACAATTACTGTTTCTTCATGAACAACACAATGTCCCTTCAAAACCTGCCAGTAAAGTTCAAACATGGGCTTGTCTGAGTGCAGATTCTCGGAAGGCCTGAATTTATGGGTTACTACAAGTTCAATTTGCACCAACTGAAGTAGTTCCAAAATATACTTCAGCTTTAAACTTACAGTACACTGAACCCTGCTAGGCATCATACCTTCTGTAAAATACATAAGTTGGCATGGTGCATTGATTTGATAGGAACCTGCTGTAGTGAACTTGCTAGAGGCCCCAGACAACACATACAGAGTGGTTTATGAAATTAGACCACTAAACTAAGGAAGAAGCTACTGCTAAGTCAGCAGTTGTCTGCATTAGCTACATCTACACATTCAGCTGGTGCAACAGCCTGCTGGTTTCTGGCAGATTGTGTTGGACAAAACCTAAATCTTTCTCTTCTGGTGTCTACAGTAAGATACTTACCAGTTGTCATAGCTGAGCAGCTTTAAGGTGAGCTCAAGGCTTTCCTCAGGGTCGGCGAGGGGCTGCAGTCTCACCTGGAACTGATCCTCACTCTGATCCTTCACTTTAGTCATAGGCTTCTGCTCCTGGCTCCTGTTGTCTGTGGCCATCAGCCCACTGGCTGCCTGCTTGTCTGACTGACCTCTTATACTGGCAGCCTTTGGCAGGCTCAGCATCCTGACAGGACGAGGCAGTCTGCTCCTGTGCAAGGCAGCAGCTGGAGGACGAGGAGTAAAGGCTGGTTTACAGCTGGACACCTCAGCAGGGTTTCTCACCTCCAAATAGCCCTGCAGCTTGACGGGAGTCCGTGTATCCACGTAGGTGATACTGTCCACGGAGCTGCTCGATGTGGAGGAGATGCTCCTGTTGTCTGTGGCTATCTTCTCAGCCACCTTCCAGGCCTGCTCTCTCAGGTGAGTCTGCATGGCCTCATTTTCCCAGACGTTGGCCTCATACCTTCTTTCAGGACTTCTCTGCTGCCTCTGGTTCTTGGGTAGTCCGTGGTTCCTCCGGCCCCTCATGGTTGAGGCAGAGACAGAAAGAGGAGGACTGGGGATGTGGTATTCCCTGCTATAGTCTCCAGTCACAACAGGCTCAGAAGGGAGAACCCGTTTGCTCTCCTGCAGGCTCTTCACAGGGGCCAGAACATTCCTCATCCTGGTTAGCATCGAGGGTTGAGGAGCCTTTCTGGGGGATGCTGGGGGTCGAGGTGGAGGGATCCGTTGCTGCTGGGAGGAGCGTGCCAACCTCTCCATAACAGCCTTGATCCTGGCCTCATGCCAGTTGCACAGCTTCTCCACTTTTGCAGCAACAGCTTCCATCTCAGCCCTCTCCCTCTGCATCAAGTTGATTTCACTCATGTAGCCATGTGGCCTCCACTGTCTTGAATAACACTGCGAAAAAACATAGAATGCAATATACAGTCAAATCACAACTCTCACTGTTAAGATAATACTTTTTTCCTGGGTGAATGATAGATAGTCAGAGCAGTGTAAGACTTGGATAAACTTACATCATCATCATCATCATCATCAGAGCTGTGTGGTCTCCTGAACTGATACCAGTCATTTGAAGGCTCTCGATCATCCATGGTTAAAGGAAATATGTCTTAACTATCCATATCCATCCAGTTGCAAAAACACTGCAAAAACTCCAAGGACAAAAGAGGTTATGGTCAAAGACTCAAAGTGCTCCCAGACATATAGGTCTCTGTGATGTCATCATCAGAGTTCCATTATGTCATAATGCTTGCTGCTTCACAGCATGTTTAACTCAGACAGTCATACTGTATATTTTGTTTTTTTCCCCTTAATTTTAAAATTTATATACTATTTTTTGTTGCTGTTAGCTATCTTGTTTGTGCCTGACATAATATGTACAATTTTTATTGTTAAAATTAATTAATTAGTTAATTTGTCTTTTTATGCGAGTCAGCTTTATTGGAATTTTTTTTCTGGTGAGAAAAGTTTTAGGGAGCTTAAAACCTATAACCTATAAGTGTCCTATGTTTGCATAACTGATTAGAGGTATTTACAGCATTAATAATCATAAATAAATCCAACAAATTAATATTTTAAATATATATAAATACATAAATAGATTTATAAATAAAGCATTTATTATTATCGATATAAAGGGCATACTCTTAGACTGAAACCAGGAACTGCTTGAAATTCAGAGGCATATAATGCTGTCTCTATACTATACTAATTACCCTAAGACGCAGCATCCTGGATTCTTTGATGTAAATGAACCTGCAAGCTAGCATTATCACGTGTGTTACCTTTGTCTCCATTCTGTGGGCTTCCTTTTCACGTACAGTGAGTGTTGAATTTAATCTATTGGGCCATATTTGTTGTTTTGTCCTCATCCTTCCCGAGTGTCTTCCTTTTCCCCTCCCCTTTTTCTTTCTCTCATCTCCACTGCAAACTCTTGATCATTATATTCCAGATGTAAGCTCAACTCTGTCCTGCTTTACTGCCCACTTAGCTTCTCCATCATCACTCTCATTTCCCTCTCTTTCTTGATCCACGGGAACCCAGATGAACTCCCCTTTAATCTCAAATTGAACTGTGTAAACATGTGCAATATGTCATTTAAAAATATCCTGCCTGTTATGCAATGTGTGCCTGTAGATGTATCAATGCTGAACTTGAATCTTAACATATAATCATTTTTCTTTTTCATCCCTTTTCAACCCACTGCAAAACTGCCACAGGTTCTGCTGAATAGACTGAGATGTGGTCTGTCACTTCATTTTATCTCTCTATTCTTTAGTTTAAGAACTACAAATAGCAATCCCACATGACCTGACTCCTGATCGTTTGGCCCATCTGTGTATATCTTCATGCATCCTTAATTCTATATAACTCTTTAATATTGCTTATGCACCCCCTCTTCCTTTCTCTTCTCTAAAACTGTATGAACAGAAAAAAAGTGAAAATCTCCTCGGCCTAGGGGGATCTGTTTCCTGACATGACTCTATTTGTCATAAAAAGCTTCAGGAATCCCTGACCTAGAAATGCAGGCTGCAGTCACTTTTGAGTATTAATACTGTAGGTCATTAGGACAACTTCTGGCTATGAATTGTTCTCCCAATCACCATGCAAGAATTTTGGTGTGAATTTCACCACAATGGATTCGAAAGAGAATGCCTCATTCTTTTTATGTAATAAAATTCACTAATTCACTTTGATTGATTGATTGATTTATTTATTTATTTATCGGTCTTAAGAGCATATATAAAGGGATGGCGTGGGGATGTATAGTTTGGTTCTCTGGTAATTGCCACACACTGAACAGCATGTTTAACATTGCTTCAGGTAGTCAGGCAGAATGAAACAGTACAACTCTGTACTGGAAGGATAGGAACAGCAGGTACCTTCTTGGACAAAGTCACCTTAAGCCCCCTTTATCTCATGAGAATGAGTTTAGCTAGTTTGAAAGGTGCTGCAGAGTGATCCCATTCATGCACCATTAGCAGAGTATTTTTTTCTACAAGTTCTATCATTCTTTTGAAATCTCTCTCTCTCTCTCTCACATCATGTTTACATTTAATGCAATTTTAATACTTTATTCAATTTATCTGAAGCCTAAACTGTTTCCACGAATGTAACTCAAAAGGGTGCTATGGCATTATAATATTTTGAATCAAATGTAAAAAGTCAAATCTATAAATATATACAACAAACCCACAACATTTAAAAGCTCAGATCTCAAACCATATCATTTGCCAATATATTTGTACAGCATGTAGGGACATCGACATTTGTCCTTTTCAGTAAACTTTCTTTAGCTGATTGTTCATTTGACAGGGTTCTGGGCATAGTGCAGAATTTCCATTTCTCGTGTGTTATTATAGCCGGCCCTCTGGCCAGCAGAGAGCAGTCTCTTCTTGATCAGTGGACACTACTGCCCCTGGTTCAACAATCTATGTGGTCTACGCCCATGGTCTATGCAAGAGCCACACCTCTACTACAGGCAAACCGACTGACTCTCATAGCAGCACAACATTGGCTGGGTTCCTGTGGCTTGGCAGGCATTCAGCCTATCATTTCTGTTGGGTGAGAGAGTAATCAAGCGAGGTTGAGGTTGACGCTTGGCCTTAAACCCTCCCCCACTCACTAACCTCTGCCACCAGCCACAGCAACCTCCCCCTCAGCCTCCCTGCAGTACAAATGCAACACAAGCTGGGAGTTAAGAGGGTGACAGTTCACTGCCTCCATTAGACTGATGAGATTTTCTGATGTTTGCCTCTACTCGTGAGACAGCTGTGTACATTAAATGCAGTGTCATTTGCTAACCTGCCCTCTTTGCATATAAACACACTATTCTACATGTTTATCTTCTGTTGTACAGCTGTCTGATAGTAAGACACCAAATGGCACTCATCACAACACCATTTACCCACCACATATTGTATGAAATATACTGTGTGGTACTGAAAATTGTGTGGCAATTGACACAATAGGTGGAATAACTGTGCTTTTTTGTGTGTTTTAATTGTTATGTTTTATTACAATAAGGCAATAATCACAATGTTACATTTATGGAAGCCAAAAATGAGGGAAGAAGCAGCTTTGTCAATGACTGTCTTTTTTGTAACAGCATTGTGCAGAAACAGTTGTACAACCATCAACCCTCTGCTTGAAAGTGCAGCCAAAGACGGGCTTTGGAAATGTGGCAGTCTTGGATGGGGATTCTCTGTATGTCTGACAGAGTTTTCAAGCAATGTGAAAAGAACAGAAACCTAGAAAACAAGGACAATTAGCCAGACCTCACTGAGAAGCTCTCACTGAGGCAAAGGCAGATTAAGCAAAACAAGTAAACAAACAACAAATCCCCAACACTGTATGCTATAATTGGGGTATGTCTCTCCAAATAAACTTTTTGCCAATAACTAATTAAAATGTAAGCTTGCTGTTTACATCAATGAACAGATAATTAAGCTATATGCAGGCGTCCAGATCAAGTATTTTATGCTTCATGTTGTTCATATGCATATACAAATACCACAGAAATGAATTATTTTTGTGAACTGCTCCTTTACATAGGGAGCTTGCAGTACTTTCTCATTATGAAAACAAACAAACAAACAAACATTGTTACACTGTAACATTGTTGCACTATTAAGTATACAATATACAATAAAATAAGACCTTTTTTTATTATTACTTTCAAAATGTGTGGTCGTTAGCCAGAAAACACAATCAATGCATCTGTGATCGACAGGTCGAGTCTGACGATCAGTAAGTGAACAGAGGAACACGGAAGTGCGGTTAGCAAACAGCAAAGAAGTAAGAACCACGACTACATCGTCTTCATTTGAAGCCGTTTTTTGTTAATTTACTTAACGTTGCAACAAAATGCCTGACTTACAGACGGAAAGGTGAGGATACCGACGTTCTACAGTCAAACTGTGACATTCTGGATGATATAACGTTACTTGTTCTTGAATAGTTAATTGAGGTCACACTGTACTGGCTGAGATAAAAGCACACTAAGCAGACATCAGTGTATGATGTGGCAGGTTAACCACGAGTTAAATTTGCATAATACTACTTCAAGGCTAACTCGCCAAGCCACTGTTGGTTAGAAAATAAGTCTGGCAAACTTCAGCTCAGTGGTGTCTTCGTGCAAGCAACCCCAATTGGGTAACTCTGCATGTAGGCAGCACCAGTGTCAGTGGTGTCCCATTGGAGTGCAGTGTCAGCCTGTTCACAACTGGCACTGGAATAGATGCATGAATATGGTGGCATCTTGGATTTATGCCGATTGAAGCCTATCCTGCAGTACCATGTGCGTTCAGCCTGAGAGACGTTGTTGACGTTTAAATATACTAGCTGTGAACCACGTTATAACCTAAAAATTTGGATTACATAAAATTGATTCACCTGATTCATCAGTGTGAGTGACAGTCGAGATGATTTTGTGTAGTGTGTCATCGTTGTATTGGAAGCCCAAATTTAATGGTGTGTGCACCATAGGTTTGTAAATATTAGGAATGGGCAATACCAAACTTTTTAAATTGATATCATACTTTTTGTCGCAATTTTACCGATACCGATACTGATACTTATTATTTCTTAAATGGGTATGTGATTTTTCAAAATAATGGTCATTAAAAACAAAATAAAAGAACAATGACACACTCACATGGCACATAACCGGCCATTTTCCAAAATTATTACAAATATGTTTGCACTAGTAAGTATAAAAAATAATCCAGTGCACAGAAATACCACGATTAAACACATTACATTTGCACCATCTTATATATCTACATGTTTCTACATGTTGAACTATTTAGGTTTCCTAACAGAACTCTTTTATTTTCTTGCATTCTGGGATTTCTTCAGAATTCCAAACAGAAATATCTTGGAATTTTATTTATTTCATACATAAACATATACATACATTGTTCATAAAAAATCCTAATCTTCTTATATCTGCATGAAAAAGCAAGAACGGACGGACGGTCTGCACTGGGTTTGCAGTGGGTAACCCTTGGCACTTACAAGGCTGTTCCTGTAGAGGCGTAAACAGCAGGGAACAGGGCTGTTTACTGGTACAAACATTCAAAAGTACTGAAAACATTTGGTAGTGATGCAGCCGCCCACGTTTTGTATTTATATAATTTTATCAGCAATACATTATTTAAAGGAATTGAAGTATTGATCCTGCAGTATCAATCTGCCCATCTATAGTTTTGCAATCAGGCCTACATAAAAAAAGTGTGCACATGCTGTATTATAAAACTGAAAAGGCTACACAGCCACTCTATCAAAGATTACAAAGAACCAGTGGCCGCTAGTTATTATCGTGTTTGTTTGTTTGTTTTGTTGGATGACCGTGAAAGGTTTATGGACCTGACAGTATCTTGACTTCACCTTTGTTCTCACCAGGCTTAGGATTCAAGCTGTTTACACCAGTGCCAGTGACGGACTGGAGGGGTTCAAGGCCCATGCTGTGTTTCAGGAAATAAGCAAGAAGCTTCAAGAGGTGACTGTATGCTTCACAAAAAAAACAAAAACAAAATATAGCTTTGATTCTTTGGGTCATGTCCAGCATAAATCCATTTAGATTTTTTTCTTCTTTGAAATGCATTCTTAGTCTTTTATTTTTGTGTTTCTTTTAAAAGGTAGCTTAATTATTTCTGCTGTTATTTCAGAAATAGCCTGCGGCTTCATGGAACTGCAATAATTAAGCAGCTTATTTATCCATTCTTATGTCCGCAACAGCATCTGGGGGCGAGGAGAGTAACACAGTGGAATGACCTTGGAAAAAAAAACAATAGGGAAATAACTGCAGTGAAATAAGATATGACTTTATCAACAATAATATGACTCAGGCTTCAGTTCCAATTATAATTAGTAGGGTAACATAAAATGAGAAGTTAACAATGGCATGCAAGTACAAAAAATAGCCGAAAGAAACAATAGACCCTTAATCAGTCCAAATACAGAAATTACAATCAGTTACACAGACAAAGCCCGCACCCTCCCGCCAAGCCTGGAATAATAATGAACTACAGGATCTGGTACTCAATAATAAAAAGCTGCAGCCATCAAATATCAGTGGGCTCTCACTGGCCAACTGGCACCAACTCAGGCCTCCTCTAGGGCTTAAAATACATATATATATATTTATATATTTCGAATGTGAGGTTGTTTAATTTATGGCTTATGGCATGTGCATACATTACATATTGTATGTCAAGGTCTTTGAAATATGTTTGTGATAAAGGCCAGTATAAATATGCCTGATTTGACTTGACATGTCCTACTACAGCAGTAGCCTGTAGCTTAGTGGTGGCACATTTGGATCCGTTCCCAAACTGGAGTTATGTCACATCACAAAACAATTTCAGCTTATTTTGCTAGATTCAATCAGACAAATGGTTCACTCAGAAACACTATGTTTATCCGTAAAAGTATTGCCTTTTCTGACCTCGGTCATAGCACAGTCATCACAAGCTGGATGGCAGTGCTGTCTGAGTAATGGATCAGTTTTGTCATCAGTGAGAGAACAGCAGTGGTGGGCCAGACTGGATGCTTTCAGACATGGTCTGGTGGAAGACCTCAGTCAGAGAAGGCCCTTGATCAGTCACAAAGATGTAAAGTTTCATCATGGCAGCTTGTCTTTTGTGAGAGACTCTCGGTTAAATGTTGAGGCTGAACCATCTGTTTCCTTAAGGGACTCAAATACTGTAGGCATATTTCATGTGTTATTCTAAACCAACAAATTCCTTATCTTTCTAATCCAGTGCTTGTGAGTTTAGACTGTGAGTTTATTTGGATATGTTTGGGCCAGAGTCCTCGCAATTTCCTGTATTTATTTACCTTAATGCAACATAAGCTTATTTGAACAGGCCATTTATTTAACTCTTGTTATGTTATTTTCATAATACATAATGTAGAGGACAACTATGACCTTAAAGAAGTTCTTTCTCAAGACAGTCAAAATGTGGGTGAAGGTTTTATGTCCACATAACATACAATGAGTTAGCTTGTGCAGGTCCTTGTCTCCATGTCTCTCCAGAGTTCATAAAAGAGAAAAATGTGATCATAACACTCCAAACAGCTTGTGCAGCATAATCTAAATGTTCTGAAGTCAAATGATTACACCGTGGGTCCAAAAGTCCATTTTTTAATCTCATAATCTAGATTTTCCACACCTGTCGTGCGTGGCTACACAGTCACTTAAGTAGCGAGCTGATGCTGCCTTGAAATGCAGCTGGAAAATGAATTGTTTAACAATACTGAAATACATTAAAGAGCTTCTAATCAGAAAAATCATGGAATGTATAGGAAACACTTTTGAGTGATTTGCGCAATCGCTGTTGAAATGTGTGTTATTGTATACATTAGTAGGATAATTCCAGTCGCTGCACAAAATCAATGAGAACAGTCCAATTTGACATTTTCTGCTCTTTATGTAGCCTACAACCAGTAGACATTTGTCAGCAGATTATGACAAAGATCTCCTGCATTTAAAATCTCTTGTGTATTTTTTACAGGAAGGAGAGCAGTTTGTGAAAAAGATCGGGGGGATTTTTGCCTTTAAAGTAAAGGATGGCCCAAATGGACAGGAGGCCACTTGGGTTGTGGATGTGAAGAATGGCAAGGGCTGTGTTCACAATGACGCAGGTGAGGTGAAACACAAGGTGCTGGAAAACAATATCAGAGCTTCCTGTTATCTTCTGATGATAGGGAGACAAAAATGATGAAATTATAGTATATTAGGTTTAATATGTAACTGTGTGCAAATGCAATTTAAACTTAAAAGGTAGTCTGCAGATTTTGATCAGCTCTGCATCTGATCTGTTTTGTGTGGTTTGGCTACTCGGCTTCATCTTTGTTTGTGCAATTTGATTAGATTTTTCATATTTCAGGTATAATATGGCAATAAACTATGAGAATGAGACAAGAGACGTATTGGTCAAAAAGATAAGAAAGCCCCACTGCAATGCACGTTGTGGTAATAACTTCTCCTCTCTCTTTCTCTCTCTCTCTCTCAGCTAAGAAAGCAGATTGCACCATTTCGATGTCAGATGCAGATTTGTTGGCCTTAATGACAGGGAAGATGAATCCACAGACGGTGAGTAGTCAGCTTTTGGTGTGTCAGGAGCTGTTTGAAGAAACATGCTGGGATGAATTTTTGTATTTTTTTTTTCACTTTGAAATAATTGGTTTTCTTCAATGCAGTTCTTTTCATTTCGGCTCCTTGTTCAGTGTTACCTTTCATTTTGAATGCACCGTGCACATAAGTCCTCTGTCCTGTCCTGTCAAGACAAAATCTAGATGTAGCGCTGAGTTAATTGGAGCAGCACAGAGGGGAATGCTAAAATTACTCCTTCCTAACACCTGCCTACTGAGATGCCAGGTATCTGACATTAATAAGTTTTGTGGCTTGGTGTTGTCAGCAAGTCAGCCACATTCTCCTTAAAGACATTTTCCCTTAATTTTGAGAAACTGAGAATTTTATAGACCTGAAAAGAAACACATTGCAGCTTAAATAGGCCTAAAATCTGTACCATATGTCCAATTATGTGATAGCCGTTGATTAATGAGTGTAGATTGACTTGCATCATTACATTGTTAGTTCATTAGGCCTATAATAGGACGACTCATGGTTTTAGTGTGACTTCATTCTCAAGTGCTATAATCTGGCTTGAGGGCTAAACTTAAAGCAAACTAAATAAAATGAAGCTGTTGTTTTTATAGCGGGAATTGAGCGCAAGGCTTATCAAAAATACACAGTGGCTGCTGCACTTCTGCTGCCGTTTCTCCAGAGCGGACATGGCAGGAAAGAAAATAACACATGCTGCAAGTCAGAATACCACAGTTATTGAAAACGTCAAAACAGCTCTTTTTAGGAAAACTTCACCTCGCGCATAGCTGCTCCAAAGATGCCTAATGAGGGCTTTGGTGCACGGTCAAGGCTGAAATCTCAATGCTGTATCACATAATTTAGCGGATAAATCCCCATTATGTGGGTGGGTGTGTGCAGGGAGGGTTCGGTGAGTGCAAACACTTGGCGGATATTTCCAACTTCTGCCAGAATGTTATAGGGTGCACAAATGTCACTGAGCAAAATACAGGAAATAATGAGGTAAATATTGAAATATTGAAATATCTGGACCTTTATTTGGCCTCAAAATGATTGGAATATGCTGCATGAGATGTTTGGAGAAATGTAATGGACATTTTATGCACAATTTTGATCACAGCATTTCATTTAAAGTCCGTATCCCTTCTACCATAATATTTAGACTTTCCTGTTTTGCTCAAGCCACTCTACAATGGTGTAATTTTGAATGCCAAGAGCATGTGTGGATGTCAAAAATATGCTCTTTGGCTATATTTGGTTTTGAGAGTGATGATAGCATAAGCTGAAGCATCTGTCTTTATTTTGAGCTTCTTTTTTTTGCACACAGATTATTTGTATTTCTCAGTAATGCATGTGATAAATTGTCATCACTTATATCTCAGGTCACACTTTTTTTTAATGTTGTTTGGGAACTCTGTGACTTTGTGTTGTTATGGTACAGCAATGCTACACCATCGCACATTTGAGTCTGTGGCCAAAAGCAGCCATAAAACACTTTGAGAAAGCTTTTTTTTATGTGTACCTGGAGTACCAAGAAAAAGTAGTCACTGCAGTGTTTTTTTTTTGGTAATGAAAAATAGCTGTAGGAGCTCTCCAAGAACGCGGTCAAAACTTTTTCCAACACTTTATCCATCATTATTTAGAAAATTGGAAAGGTTATTTCTCTTTGTCTGATGTTTTTGATACAAAGGCAAGAATTATAATCTCAATTCTTCCATTTCAGTGTTGCAAAGGCACACGTCAAGGAGACTGCCTTCCATTTTCCCCTCAGGATTTCTGCTCACTCAGATTAGTCAAATTATTACCTGATGATCTGATTTCT
>OMLF01010787.1:0-17576 GCA_900302615.1 Holocentrus rufus
TTACATAATGTTTTTATAATGGTGCATAAGAATATTACAGATTAAGATGATTTGGATGTGGACTGAGATATAAAAGTCTGTGCATAAGTCTTGGATCTTGGATCAGACCAGGGGTCCCCAATCCTGGTCCTCGAGGGCTGCTATCCTGCATGTTTTAGATGTTTCCCTCTTCCAACACACCTGATTCAAATGATCAGGATCGTTATAAGGCTTCTGCAGAGGTTGATGATGAGCTGATCATTTGAATCAGGTGTGTTGGAAGAGGGAAACACCTAAAACATGCAGGATAGCGGCCCTCGAGGACCAGGATTGGGGACCCGTGCAATGCAGGCTGCTGCAAGTGCTCCAATGCAACTCCAACAGTTTAAATAAATTCAACTGATGTAATGGGAATGCAACCTCAAGCTCCTGACTCATCAGTGCTGCCAGACTCGTGTTATTGCCACTGGAAATCTTTGTGCAGAATCCAAATGGAGTTTGTTCCATTAAACTCAGATTTAAGGTTGGATTCTGCCTCGAGCTGTTCAGAATTCAACACCAGTTATTGGGCCTCGTCTCGGTTACTTCTGCTGAACATCACTGAAGTTAGAGCTTCACAGCAAAGATTTTGGTAAAATATTGTTAGATTGATTTTGACACTATGGCCTCGCACGGCATAAAAGGAGTATTTCACCCAAACACTATATATTTTGTATCATTTATCCGCCCTGAGTTGGATGTCCAGCGAATGCCTAACAGACAGCAAAGGTTCCAAAAATTGTAGCTATTTGAGCAAAAACAGCGGCAAAAAGGACATGAAAACATCTGTTTCAAATTCTCAAACTCTTCATGCATTGCAATCCAAGTCTCGACTCTCCATTTGTACGTTAAGCATGGTCCTGCTGCATGTAATCGGCCTGCTCCTTCACCAAACCGAAGACCTGTCTCAAGATTCAATGGCCAAAATATTAGGATTTTTGGATGAACTATTCCTTTAAAAGCCTGTGTAAATATAGAGTCCTGAGACAATGCCCTGTAGTCACACAGTGGCCATCTTTCCCATTTTAAAAGCTTTAACAACTGTCACATTAGTTTTGCAGACCTTTGAGAAAATTCTGCACAGTGTGAAGTTCCTAAATACCAAAACATTGAAGAAGACTGTGTTGCATTGATGTAAATGACGTGCATAGTTATGTGAAATTACAACCACAGCATCTTTGTAATATCACTCTAAAGCTGTTCTAACAGATTTTTACGGTGCCATGATTACACTGCAAAAAACTTTTGTGCTCGTTTGCATCGACATTGAACATGCTCGTCATGGAAACCGAAGAGCTCGGACTCGGCTGCCTCTCCTGCAGGTCGCTGCCCATCACACGCTGGCAGGGCTGGTTTGCATCTCCATTGATCAAATGCCAAGTCAAATCACAGCAGAATTTGTAAGCAGCAGAAAATAAGTCCATCTTGTCCACCTCAGATCAATACTGAAACGTGTCAGTATTGGAGTGAGAAAATAGCCGCACAAAAAAAATGACAGACCACTAACAGTTTCAACACATTTTCGCGATATCCTTGAAACCTTAGACTGTGAATTCAAAACGGTTAATTTTTGGTTTGTTTGAGCTTGCAGCCCAGTTTGACCGGGTCTGACAGAGAGACAGGCAGGCGATAACATGACTGGCCAGTGGAGAAAAATCTGTCCAGACCTCATGCTCCGCTGCAGTCACTTTTCTTCCCTTCACTGCACCTCAAGCTGCAAAATGTCAGCAGAGGAACTTCGCCTGGTTGATTTTCCAGTGGCAAAAATCATTGCAGTATAAAAAAAATTAAAAAATAAAATAAGAAAATACAATACAATACCACCTCTGGGTAGGATTCATGGTCTTCTAGTTTGGTGAACACTGTGAGCTTTCATGATCCAGCAGGAATAAAATCTGGGCAAAATTTATTCTGCATTCACTTTGTTATTTATGACCTATATACTTATGGTGAACAATAAAATAGTATCGCCTAATACCATTTAACAGAATAAGTCAAATAACTCAAACATTTAATATGAAAGTAAAGCAGTTATATTTACATTATGCATTATTGTTCAGTGTTTTTTCTCTGTTTTGAGATATTAACTTGTATGACACTTTGACCTGAAGTTAACCCGCTGCCCGACAGCCAATAGGGAACAACATCGTTCTTGTCCTTACAAATTGACTCCACTTCCTGAGCTGTCACTTGGGTCTAGCTATGGGCAAGTGTATTTTCATTTACATGTGGTGGAATTTAATTGAAAGGCATCACAAAATTCCTAGGTTTCCCCTCTGTGTCACGAGTTTATGTTTTAACTACCAGATTAATAGCATCAGCATGGCTTTCAGGGCAAAGCTCTGTTATTAGATGCTCTCTTCTCCAGTGCACTGAAAAAATTAATATTCGCAGCCTAATGTAGGGCACCTCAATTTGAATATTTCATGCAATATGCCCAAGCATCAAAACCATCTCCATCTTAAGTCTAAGCTAACATGATTAGAAGCGCTATATTATTAACACAATTGGGTGGAAGTGATTCCAGAGAGAGTGCATTAGTAATCACAAGAACAGTTTTCCCATCAAGTTTTATCTTCACAATGAAGTGTGATTTCATGGGGCAGCTGGGGTCATTTTCTATTTCTGACTTTAAAGAGAAATGCCCGTTTTTCTTATCGCCAGTACACAGAGGAGCCCTCAGCCTCTGGTTGTGATGGACCATCATGCATTTCAGTCAAGGCTGAAATCTGCGTATCACTGCGTCAGCAATGACAGACGTCTTCCTATGTTGTAAAGGACGGTTTAATGTTTGAGGAAGGAGTGTTTAGGCTAAGAAAAGCCACTGCACAATCTTCTATATGCATGATAATCCAATTACACAATAGAACAGCTGCTATCAAAATCTAAATGTATTGCAGATCATTTTTACTTGGTCTGAGAAATCGTTATTATAAGCCTCTGCCAAAAATCTCCCAAAGTCTCATTTGTAAGGAACACATTTTCTAACACATCAAACTTATCAGAAAAAAAAAGCAAAACAAAACCAAACAAAGCGCAGCCCCATCCCTGCTAAGACCGAAAACAGACTATCAAGCAGAACAATTTGAAGAAATCCAAAAACAAATATCCAGCTCCAGATTCACTCAGGCTGGATCAAAGATTTGCAGCAGGCTACAGCAACCAGGGCAAGACTCCCTCCCAGCCGCTGCAGAGGGGGAATGGCAGTAACAAATTATGTGCCAGAAAAGTGGGGGCCCCCTGCCAGGGTAGAATGCATTAACCATGCTGTTTTGACTCCATAAAATGGTCCACTTCTGTCCTAGGGGATAAGAGAGAGTTCATCCGGGGACATTGTGGAGTTTCAGTAGCTCGAATCAGTGACAAAGAGCTCAGGTTTTCTTCAGGGAGCCCGATGTCACCCACCCACACTCATTTATAGTTAAGCACTCTGTTTCTGAATCTGGAATCAGGAGTACGCTGCTGTTGGGAAACTTTGGAGGGTTTTTAGATTCTACTGAAGGAAATTAATGTGGAAATAACATTTCTGGGAATGGACTTGGCCTGGAATCTCCTCGACATGAAAAATATCTACAAGCAAAGCAAACATGCTTTCATTTTATGGAAATGAACTTTGATAAAGAATAACTCAAACTGCAGCATGAAACCACGGGAAGAGAAACTTCTGACAATATCCAGGAAGAACAAATTTTATATTTTTTAAATTAATTTTTTATTTTTTTGAAAGGGACAGAGCACATTAATGAACATCAGTATAAGATATAAGATGCTAACATGCTGCCGTTAGCAAGAATGCTAATTTACATCCGTGGTCCCCAGGCAGGTAACAAACATAAACAATATAAGTAACAATATGTGAGTAGAAATATGCAAATACACAAATAAAAAGGACAAAATACATTGTAGACTCATTCGGTTAAAAGTTTTACAATTATAATCACAATTATAGTTTACCTTGAGCCTTGATTAATTATCTCTGTCGAGGAGCTGGCAGGGGGTTTTGTGCTCGCCTCTGTCCGCCCGTCAGCAGCAAACCTCAAACGGAACTGGACAGATTTGCATGAAACTTGTTGTGAAGGTTGGTCACGGGCCAGTGCAGAAGTGATTAACTTTTCAGACCAATCAACCTCAAGAGGACATGGCGATGGGGCGAGGTTTATCACAGACAGGGCTGCAGCTTCCATCCACGTAACGTCATGAAACAAGGTGGGGAGGCTGGTCATCTTTTAGTCTTCACCAAGTTCATGGCGGTTCCATGACAGCCTGGGATTCTGGTTTTACCAGACTGAGAAAAATTTGGGGTTTCTTCTTCCGCTTTTTCTCGTCCTGCAGAGTTTATTTCCCTCGGGAAAGCGTGAGGGCAGGGAAGGAGTGGGCGGTGAAATATGGAGCTATCAGAGGTAATAATCTTTTACAAACCATTGGGGCCATCAAAGGAATACTTCAAAGTTTTGGGCAAAATACTCTTTTTACAACTTATCCAGACTGAGACAAGCTGTTCGATGCCATTTTCATCTCTGTACGTACATTACTTCAGTTCCGATAAGTAGCATTTCGTGTTTCAATTAGTCGTTAAAAGGGTATTTTGTCCAAAACTTTGGAGTATTCCTTTAATAAGTCCTGCTTTCCTGTTCAAATTTGGATGGACAAATGGAGAGACTAATAAGATGATGGTGAGTGGGTCAATCCCTCCTGTCTTCCAGCCTTTTCTACTCTGTATGCCTGAGTCACAGCGTGCTGCTTTGACTCATGACCAACTTTCCCTCCTGACTGGGTGGATCCCATGACAACAACACTGCCAAGAGGGGGCGTGGCTTAGCCACAGGTAACTTCCAGCTGCCACGATGAAGGTCTGTGCTCTACTGGGCGCCTTCTTGTTCTTTCTGTATTGGTCCATGTGGCCTTGAGTCAGACACCTGTGATGTTAAGTTTTAACTTTACAGCACTTTTCAAAACAACATAAAAAAAGTGCCTGACAACAAATCAACAATAAAACCCTGTGCGATTAGCAATAAAAATGCCAGGATTGATTGAAAAGGAGTTACATAAGAATACAAGAGGCACATAGGAGAGGCGTGATGGAAAAAGCCTCTCTGTATAGATCTGGTTTGAGAGGTGAATCAAAATATGACACTGATTTTGGCTGACTAAACTCCTCAGGCAGGATTTCAGTCAGCCACTTAGGGCCGTCTGGCTCAGTGGTGGGACTAACAGATGTGAGATGGACCTCGCTGAGCTATAAAGGTGCTCAATAAATTCCTAAAATCCATTCGAAGAACTAACAGGCAACCGGCTAAAATTGCGGTAATATGATCCCATGACACCTGTTTAGTTTCGGTTGATACCCGGGCAGCACACACACTAATCTGGACTGTAATTATTGGCTTCACCCACGCGGCAGCTCCAGTGAAGCTGCTCAGTTTAATTAGTACAAGACTGTGGTTGCACTGGACGTCTCCCAGGGGCGGATCGACACAGACTATCTTCCTTTTCCAAAAAAAAAAAAAAAAATCTGTTAAACTGTCATGTATCGTCAATCTCTGCTCTCTCTGACCTCCAGTTGTTGTTTTGTGATGAAGTGTTGTAATTGACTTTTCTGTTGGACATACTCTCCTTTAACCTGTAAGATCTGCTTCAATTAGTGATTTCTGACATTTCCCAGCGTGATTTCTGGCATAACAACCGCAGAACGGAGTGTGAATTCGTTGCAATTCAGCACATGGGTGGAGAGAGAGCAGTGATGATAAATGATAATGAAGTGAACCTCTGCCAAGGTTGCAGCTGACTTACTTTTTTTTGAAATGCTGTTATCAAAGGCATGCAACTTTTGGCCAATCAGCATGTAAAGTGCCCCCTCGACTCATGACCTCCCCACAGGGTTTTGTGATGTTACATGGATGTGTTCGGAAACTACATCCTTGTTGGTTCTAAGCCCCGCCCATTGCCGTGCTGCTTGGAGTCTGATTGGCCCAAAAAGTTCACTTCTTTGTTGACCCCTAACCAGCCTCCCCACCAGGTTTCTTGGTGCTGCACGGTTATTTTTGGAAACTACAGCCCTGTTTATGCCCTGCCCTTTTGTTTTCATCGGACACTTTCAGCCAAACAGTGTGAAGAGTTGACCTTTGCCCGCTTGACCCCTGACCAACCTCCTCGCTGGGTTTCATGATGGAGGCGTTTGGAAACTATGACTGTTTGTTCTAAGCCCCCCCTTAAGGCTGGTTGGCCTGAAACCGCTTCCTCACTGATCAATAACCAGCTTCTCTGACAAGTTTTGAGCGTTTGCTTTATGAGTTTTCCTGCTGACGGACATACAGACAGACAGGCGATCATATAACCGCCTGCTGTGAAAAATCCAGTTACTCAAAACAAATTTCTTGTAGCAGCGCTGCATTATGGCCTGTTGAGACTCGCTGTCAGTGGAAACATTGGTATCTCTGTCTCCTCTAGAAAGGATTTCTCAGTTTGATTGTTGAACTAAAGCTAATCATGTGCCGCGGAGGGCCGAGAGCACGCGGGCTTCCATCCCAACCAAAACACCACGCGAGGTAATTTCACTGATTAGCACATCTCCAGCCACAGAGGAGGAACTAATCGGCGAAATCACCTTCTGTAGTGTTTGGTGTGAATGAAAACCTGCAGGCTCTCGGCCCTCCATTGAACATGATTGCTCGTCTCCGCTCCAGAACGAAAAAAACAAATCTGATGTCAAACTCTGTCGTAGCTGAGCTGGAAGTCTCTTGCAACAAACTGCACCTGACAGGCAAAGTACAATGCCAATGGCTGGTATTAACAGTGTGAGAGTGTTTAAGTAAAAAAAAATCCTTTGACTACCCATTTAAAGAAACACAAATGCATTTTTACCTAACATTTTGCCCTGTCAAAATAACTAAAATGAACTATGTGTATCATGCACCTTTGTTTTTCAGCAGTGTGTATTTCTTGCCTCCCCATTGCTAAAGGAACTGTAGAGGTTCTTATGGGCCTTTGGGAGTTATCACATAACGTTCACATAAATATATTTAACAACCTTAACTCACAAATGATTTTCCTTATATGAATTTCAATAATAGAATAACTCAAACTGGGTCTTACAGCCTTGGAAAGAGAAACGTTTAACAATACTGAGGAGGGAAAAAAATAATCATGATTTTTTTTTTTGTGTCAGCTTATTTTAAAGGCTTCTCCATCTGAAGCCTTTTTCAATTTCTAGGAGCTCAAAATATTAAAGTTCATATGGAATGCCTGCCTGGCTCTTTTATGTATGGATGTTGTGTTGCTTTGAATAAGAAAAACAGACTTAAATGGGAGAAAAAATGAAGATGCAAACAACTCAGCGCGGGTAAAGAGACACCACGGTGAAGTAAATAAAGCCACAGGAAAACAAAGGCCTGCATGCTTGATGACGGTAATGGGAAGATGAAAATAACTGAGGAGGATTGGCAGAGGACTTCAGCGTCAGTTGTTGACCAGTTCACTCCTCATCCTCCGAGTGACGCAGACGCAACGGTGAATACGATTCTTTTTGAAGCCGGTTTGCTGCTGTCACCCTGCCAATATTTTTAAACCTGTAAGACCTTTGATATCTCTCAATGTTGTACAGTTCGCTCGCAGATGAAAAGTAAGCACGCACGGGACAGAAATTAATGAGGTGCCGGAGAAAATCAACAACATAATTTTAAGTGCGTGCAGCAGGTCTGACAAGGATGCAAGAAGGAATGGAAACGCTGCCTGTTTGGTATGCTCCCATAATGATTTATTGGCATACAGAGATGCAGACCTTCCTTTTTATTTCCCTGGCTGGATTCCCTGAGATATGTTTGGGTTGCAAGAGAGAGTAAAAGTTTAATCTGTGAAAGGAAAAGGAGCATCGCCTCTGAGGGGAATAATGCACGACTGCATCACAGTGCACAGTGCTACCAGAATATGCAACATAAGTAAACATCTTAAACCACATATTTTATTAATTTCAATCATACCAAGTGTTTTCTATGTAAAGAGCCGTACCAGGATGGAAATAAACCATTACACAGGTAATGACATTATGCAAACACTGAACTGCAGTCTTAAGTTGCTCTTACCAAGTTTAATAGCATTTGGAACACCAGAGGCAATTTAACTGTAAAACTGCATATTGCCCAATAATATCCAAAACAAAGGGGCCTAGCTTGGAGGAGAAAACTTTAAATTGGAGAGAAACATGGCGAGACAAAGGAGAAGACAGTACTAAAGCAAACTTTATTAAAAGAAACATGGAGAAAACATCACAGACAAAATAGCTACAAATCTATCATTTTCCTCGTGTCGCTTCTTACAGCTTGTTTACTCCAGACTTCAATAATAAACTCAGAAAGTGTTTCTCTGACAAATCCAAAAATTATCTTGTGTCAAACAGCAGTGATCAGAGCCACGGGGTGGAAATCATCTCCTAATGTTGCCTCCTGCCTAAAACTCAGTGCCTTTGTATTTAGCTGCAAGCGCTATTTTTAATAGTATTTGTTTATTTTTTAATTCTGGTGAGGAAAATCTCTGGGTTTTTCCTATGATATAGTCACGCGTTATTCCACACACAGACGCAAGCATGCATGCACACACACTTTCGCGCACACACAAGCATACAGACACACTCATACAGAGAAAGACACACATACTCACACACAGAGAGAGAGACACACACACTCTCACACAGACCAATGTCTTTACTTTGGTCTTTTTGTTGTCCAACAGGATGCTACGCACCTCATCTAGAGATTCTTGTCTAGGTGAAGAACACTACACTCAGCATGTAGCACCTTCGGGAGTCTGAACGGGTGACAAATCACTGAAGTCTGAAGGACGAACATGCACACACTGTTTATTTATAATTATGTACAAAGCCCCGAACCCTTCCCTTGTCCGCCCTGTCCCATCATTCCTCCTCCTCATCCTGCTGCTGCTCCTCCATCTGACCTCGCCGGGTCCGGACGAGCCGGGCGGAGCTAGTGGATCCGGGTCAGCTCCTCCACGATCTTGATCACCTCGTCCACTGTGGCCTCGCGCTTCATGCCGCTGCCGTCATCTATCTGCAAATGCACAGCGACCCCAAATTCAAACAAGTGACACTAATACACTCATTATGTCAGATTCTGTGTGTTTATATTTTTACATGTTTATACGTATTTTATTTATGGGCGTATTTCACCCATCCTTCATTGCTGTTTTACCATTTTCCACCTCGGTGTATCTGTCGTTTCGATTTTTTCTGTTTTGCTGTGGCTTCGCTTGTCATATCTGTTTTTTGAGCGTGTGTCATTTGTTTTGAGATGTTTTTATAAGCACCTGGGTGTTTTTATCTTGTCTGTCCATAACTGATTACACCTCTTTTTTAAAATTTTTTATATCAGTGTTTTTAATTACTTTGCTTCTATGCTTTATCATTATGCAAATGAAGTACACAAAAAAACTGAACTGTCATTTAGCCTCTTTTGTTTTGTTCCCAGATGTGATGTATTTTTCAGTGTTGGGGGTTCAGGGCTATCTAGATAGTGATAGTGAAGATCAAGATAACAAACAATCGTGTTAAGAAAATTAATCTGTTAAATGTTTGTATACTGTGCTCAAATACATGACTAAAAAATGATGTTTGAGTGCTTTGAATCCTTATAAACAAACCTGAATTGAGAATAAGGATACGAACATTAAAAAAAAGAAAAAAACGTAAACATGCAGACTCCTGCAAATGACCCTGGCAACCCTGCAGCCAATTAGCAACAAGACCCATCATCCTGCCAAATTTCATCTAAATTGGAATAACAGAGCCTGAGATAAAGTTAAAGTTAAAGAGTTTGACCTTTAATTGTAGCGCCCCCATCAGGCCGATCTGTGCAGTTCTGTCACCACTCAAACAGTAAAAAAAAAAGCATCACACCTACAAGTTTTGTGGAAATCGAACCAGCTTTGTCTCAAATGTCACCTGAGATATCATATAATTACAGATCTGTTTTATATGTATTTCAGTGTGTGTTCACTCTCACCTGTAGGGTGCTGACTACTTCCTGCATCTTGGCCCTGCCGAGGTCCAGGAAGCTCTCGATCAGGTCTCCGTCGATGAAGCCCGTGGCCTGCTCCGTCTTGCGCTCTGTGTGGAAGGACCTCCAGGTGCCGCGGAGTCAAGGAAGATCGATAAGATGCTGCTGCCTGGCCTGAGGCCTTTTGGCAAGAAGATCATATTCAAAGTGCATGAACACGTATTTCACCCCAGGCACGGGGAACAAATGTTTGTGTGGGAAGTCAAGCAAAGTCAAACAAGGCAATGACTAATGTTCACAAGACCAGGCGGAGGGAATTTAGTGAGATATGGAGACTTTACACAGTGGGTTGTGCTCATGTTCACACCCCAGATGAACACGAATGGTGTACACAAAGGAGAAGGTATAGAGCTATATAATAAAATGGAAATATTCAGCACAAATAGTGTTTTTACTATAACATCATCTTCCTTTAAAAAGGACACAGAGCTATCAAGTGATGGATGGTTTATGAGGCAAAAATACATAAAATAAATATCACCCGTTAGTGCAGCGGTAGATCTTTAAAACATCATGACACCTTCGGGCCACGAAGTTTCCAAATCGCACATTCAAGGCTCTTGATAAAGGCATTTGTGGTTTGAAAGCTCAGCATTGAAGAAAAGCCAAAAATCTGCCAAAGTTAGGGGTGTGAATATTAGCAGGTTTTGGTGGTGGTGGTGGGGAATATCATGGCAGATGTTTATCAGGGGTGTGTGAATACGTCAAGGCTTCTGTTTATGAGGAAAATAAGAACTCTCTAGTTTTGTTTAAATGGTTAAATTAAAAAGTTTCATTTTCTGAAACTGTTTTCGAACCCTCACCCACTAACTCTATTAGAAAATGTAACGAGGTGATCTGATATTCTACAAGGCTGATGCAGAAACGGCTCATTGTTTACACTCCCCCTTCAGACAACATCCATCCCCACACACTGTTCACATGATACTTACAGCAACCATTAATGTTTATAAAACCATCTGGGGACAAGATTTAGATGTAATGAAGATAACTTTTCAAGAACAGTTACTAGCAAACTAACAATGGTCTCGATGTGGCCGTTATAAAGATCTACACTTACTGTATTGATTCATTTAAGCACATAAATGAGAGGCAGGTCCCAGGACATTTTCTGGTTGGGCGGGGCTCAAACCTACATGAGCACAGGATCTGGGATTGAATTTTTTTCTCGGAGCTTTGCACACAGTCACCTAGGGACGAGGTAAAACTGAAATTTGGACTTGGTCCTGATCTGCTGCACTTGCTAAAGAATTGAAAAATGTCCAATCAGGCCAGATTGCAGCATTTGAACTGACACAGTACCTGGAAAGCCTCCAATCAGCAGCTTTAGCTCATCTGAATTAGAGAGCTGAAATCCAGTATTGTGACTGCTCTGCCTTCGAGGATTCATTCAATTTTACTAAAAATGAAGAACATTATTCTTATCCTGAGCCACTGAGTAAGAGATTTATCCAATTTATCTGTGCTGCCTGTGCAATAACCTTCTTATTAACCATAATCTCATTTTCGAAGATTATAACTGTTCACCAACAAAACACTAGCTATCAAAAATAACTCACAAAATCTGTAACAAAAGTTTCTAAACGAATGCAACCACAAAACATCATCGCTCCAGTTCTTTGACTTGTATGATAAGCACTTAGTACCAGCCTGTATTGAAAATTACAACATGTCATTGTGCTGCACGGCAGCCTCAAACAAGCCATTTCATGCATGAGATGGTGCAACAAAGTGTCCGTCACACGCTGTGAAGTTGATTCTAGCAGCTATCATTGTTCCGCCACTTTACCCTCCAGGTTTACCACAGACATGACAGCCACACCTGGCAGCCGAGGCTTTCTCTCTCGGCCTGACAGGTGGTGAGCATGAATAAGAAGGATATAAGCTGTGCTCGATCTTGCCGACACTCTTGATGACCTTGTTGAGGCGGTTCTGCAGGTCCATGAGGAGGGTGTACCAGCCCTCAGACAGGGAGGTCACCAGGCCTGACACACACAGACAGAGACATCAGTCAGCAACATGACCCTTTCTCTTTCTTTCTTTTTTTTTTAAGAACTTTAAAAGCAATAGGCACAGTCATAGCTTGGTAATATCTGTTTTTTACAGACCAGAAGTCATTCCAGTGTTGGATGATTTCCAGACAGAGATAGATTTGCACCCCACTGTGACTGTTTGCTACAGATCTTGAATATGCTGCATTATTCTAACTTCTGCAATAAGAGGAATAACACATAAGGACTGGTTTTATATCATAACTTCAAATCTGTGTCCGTTTAAATAAAAATTAATTTTGTCTACCATCTTCACAATGCAAGTTTCATGTTTCTATAGTGTCACAGAGTTCATGATATGTAACATATGGTTTCAAAACTTGAATATTTCATGAGCAATTTTCAGTCCGAACTATCTGTTTCATTTGGAATGGGTTCCTGCAAAATTTAAGAGTCAATTTAGCTTAAGGGGGAAAGCACACTTTCCTCCATGTTGAATTTCAATTTAGGTGACAGCGAGCGCGTTACCGATGCTCTGGGGAAAAAACTTGCATCGAGGATGAGAGTACACAAAAGCAGGGAACAAAGTTGCAAACAAAAGGTTATGCACAATTGCATTTCAGGACTTGTTTTTCCTTGTGTGTGTGTAACTCTTGGAGAGACGCAGGGTGAGCGCACAGGGACAAACTGCCAGGAGCAGCTTGGAGGGCAGAGCTGTGCTTTTACCACCAGATAAATTGCTGAGACTGTCGCAATAAAACCACAATTGTCCACTTGCTCAGCCCATCTCTTTCTCTCTCTGAGAAGGATCAGTCAAAACTGCCTATGTTGCAAAGCAGGGGGGGAACGCATAACTGTGCATAAAGAAAAATGCATTTGTTCTAATATTCAATCAGAGGGTGTCTGCAAGTTTTATGAAGATAAATTCAAGACCTTCTAATACCTTTTCAATGTCACAATGAAATATTAGACCAAGATCAACTGCAGATCTATCAGAAAACATGTACATGAACTGCATTCAAGATATTTTAAGGCCTTGGTTTGGATACAGTTATTCAGGCTAAGACCTGCACTGAACTTCTGCATCTATATTTCAGCTCTTTCTAATCAATTGCTATTTATCCATCACATAATTTCCAGTTAAACCAAAACAAGTCTGAGAAGTTGTCCACTTGCTGTTATCTTTTGAAAATTGTGGGCAGTGCAGTTTCCTCACAAAAACATTTAATATATCACGCCATCGATAAGGATGGCAGGTGTATTTTTCTTCATTACACAGTGGAGCCTGTTTTGATTCACCGGCTGCGGGGGAAAGTGCTTACGAGAACATACAATTGGGGTTCTCATTTCCTGTTTAACTTTCCTGGGAGAGTTTTGAAAAGTGCAAAAGGTGCTGGGGTGAAGTAATGTGCTGAGCGCTGGTGTTGTGAGAGCGCTTGGGCTGAGTTAAGGCTGTGTCCAAATCATCTGTGCTTCCTCATCTTTCATCACTCTCATCATTACTGCCAAGCTGAAAGTTACTAGTTTAAATCTGAGTAATGGGGTGTGAAACTATTACTGCTCACATGTACCTCTCTGACAGGGAAGCATCACTTCCACTTCCAATAAATGGTTTTGATAGAAGCTTGCAACACTTCCTAATTGACCCGAGGAGATCCTTCATATTGCAGACAGCAGATAATTTGCAAAACATGGTGGAAGAGACACGCTCTCTGTACTATTCATTAGACCCTCGTTAGATTGATAACTGGTGGTAACCGGTCGTCTGATTATCAGTAAACAAACAAAAGACGGAGAGTTGCTGTCATTGTTGGCTAATTCTGAAAATGCATCCTCAAACAGGAAATTATGCTCATGTTCAAGTCAACACGTCTGCATCCGCTGAGTGCTTCTGAGTCAGATTTCACGACTGGATATTTAAAGAAAGTCATCGGGAAACATCTCAGCAAGGCGGCAGACGCTTTGAAGAACACAGCCCTTAAACTATAACTCATCTTCTTTTTACACACAGCATGATTTGTGTAACAACATTTCTGAGATATGTGCATGGATGTTTACTTCAGAGAGGTGCCGATATGACATATTACCACAGAAGAAGCGTTTCTGTTTGTGAATGCTGGCGTGTCCGTGCACTTACCGATCATGCCGTTGACGGTGCCGAAGAGCACGGAGCCCTGGGTGGGCGTGGAGCTCTCGCCCAGGTTCTGCAGCACCAGCGACCCGTGGGAGAAGACGTTGACAAACTCCCCGAGGTGGAAAACCCCGACCTCCTGGAGGTGCTGCCGCTCCTCGTCTGTGGTGGCAGCACTGGACGGCCCACAGAGAAGGTGATGGGAGGGAGACGTGTGGAGAGGGGGAACCCAAAAGTTAAAGTTAGAGGGTGGGAAGATGTGATAAAGAGAGGGGCATACAGAAAGTCAAACAGAGAGAGGAGAGAAAGAAAATATGGAGGCAAAGAGTAAAAGATCACAGGGGAATAAAACAAACGAGAGAAATTGGAGGGGACAAAAGTGATAGATTAAGCAAAAGAAAACACGAGGGGCAAAGATATCAGAAACATTTGAAAAGGTCGGAGAATGATAGAGAGATAATGGATAAAAGGGTGAGGAACGGCGGAGAGATAGAGATACAAGACAAAAATAAAGGTCAAAAGCACTGAGTGGAGAGCTGTGATGCATTAGGTAGATAACAGGTGGTGGCACCGGTGTAACACACACACTCCGGTTACATCCATCCTTCTTCCTTTCTTTGAAATCAACACCTATCTAGCACTGAAATGACTGAATTGAGCACTGCAGACCTGCGGCTGCATCATGTCGGACTACTGATTTCCACAGGAAATGTAGGAACGATGCTGCTGCAAAGAAAATGTGCTGCACTCATGTCGATGTTTTTTGCATAAGCCATAATTGCTGCTGCTGCTGCTCTGAAAGATAACTTGGGACTCAGTGGCCCTGCACATATGGAAAATAAGGTTTAAAAGCCCTAGGTGTGGTTTGAGTGGGTAAAACAAGATAATCAAGACCTGCACAGATCCTCACCTGTCCTTCTGGCACACAAACAGGTTGAAGGCGTTTTCTGCCCCCAGGAAGTTGTCGTCGTCCAGGATTTCCACGGCGCTCATCCAGTTAGGATTGAAGTCACGTGCAATCTGACCAAAATAAAGGCATCATGAGAAGCGTTGGATGAAATAATAAAGAGCATGTCGGTGCCAAATTTTGGTGCTGGGCCAACGCACCGATGCATCTGGTCTCTGAGTAAACACTGCATTATCTATGAGCACAGAAGAGCTGACTGCAATCCAAAGACAGAGTCAATAACGCTTTAGTGTTTTCAAATCCAAGGACTCCACTAGACATTTCAAGTGCCCTTGAAGATAAAAAAACATCACCTCGCTAAAGGTAAAAGAACTGTTCCTGCAAAAAAAATAAAACATTGTAATGTGAGATTCATTTGAATGAAGATTCATTTTAAATAAACTAACACGCAGCATATGCTTTGTGTTAAGTTATTTTTTTTCCCAGAGAAATTATGCCGCAAAATGCAACCTGTGCGATGACTGCCTCTCACCAGCCATATGTTCTCCAGGCACCTCGGGGCCTCCAAACAAACACGCCCCTCTAATACAGACTTTTAACGAGCAAAATAAACTATTAACCACGCTACACTGAGGTGACTTTACTTTAATGACTTAATTCTGTTCTCTGTCCTGTCCTTT
Organism: Holocentrus rufus; assembly: GCA_900302615.1. Lineage (NCBI taxonomy): Eukaryota > Metazoa > Chordata > Actinopteri > Holocentriformes > Holocentridae > Holocentrus > Holocentrus rufus. The sequence goes on from OMLF01010787.1 coordinate 15,792, forward strand.
GGTTCTGAACAGGCTGTTACCAAAATCACTGAAGCTCTGCCCCATATTTGTCCATTTGTGGTGCTCTGAGTTATAAAACAAAAGAAAAAAAAAAGACTTAGACTAGAAAATAAACAGCGGAGAAACACACTGAAAGTTGGTTAGATAAGCAGAAGTTTTGGGCTGTTTTTTTTTTTTTTTTTTAACGTGAAATAAACGGTTTAAAAAAAGGTTGGAAAAACTGCTGTAATGAAAGTTCCCTACAGTACATGTTGCAGCATCTGCCCTGAGGTGAAAATGGTATTGAATGGTATCGAACATCTTGTCTCACTCTGGATAAATCAAGAAAAGGGTATTTTGCTGCAAACGTTGGGAGTATTCCTTTAAGGACTCCAAAAGTAAATATGTACTTGTTATAAAACACAGCTACTGCATCACATTCAGCTTTTCCACAAGAGTCAACAGCCTGCATACATTCAATGAAAACGTTCATGAAATGTCCATTTATCATAGTTTAAAAAAAACACCCATTAGTAAGGCGTGACAAAATGATTTGGACTCTAGGAACATGTTTTGTGGTTGTAAAAATCCATTCTTCCAATCCAAACTCATGAGGCAATCCAAAGCATTTCTGAATATTTTTAGTGCTTTGATCTCTCACTTGTTGCATGGAACAGAGACAAGGTGCCTTCTGTGCTGTGCATGACTCATTGTCAAATCTCTTCATCTATCTCTCGCTCTCAAAATCGATATGAAAACTGCACATCAAAAAGCCTCGTCGTTACACACAGGCTACAATACTGTGTAAAATAAATAAAAAAATAAAAAAGACAAACAACTCCTCCACCACACAGACACATAAAAATCCCAGATTACTGATATAACACATTTAAATACGTTTGATGTGTGATTGTATCTGACTGTTTTAAAATACAGCTATTAAAATTCTCCCAAAGACAGCTATCAACTGTGTTCAAAAACAAATCGAGTGAAACCCTGCCTTTTTCCACAAACTAAGAGCCACTCCATCTGCAGCTTATGTTTGGTTATTTACTCCAAACTCTCTCTCTAACCCTCCTGTCTTACCTCTTCGAAGTTGCCCTCCATGGGTTTGTATGCCAGCAGCAGGACGGACCTCATCAGGTCTCCCACCAAGATAAAATCTCCTTTGGTCTTCAGATAGAGGGCCATGATGTTGTTGTAGTGGTTGCACTCGGTCCTCAGCTCCTTCTCGGCCGTCCACTCATACAGGCGGACCTGGAACCAGAAGTCACGGTGAGGAAGAGTTCGAGCTCTGGGGCAGCACAGCCAGCCAAGCTCCATCAGTGTATGATGAACCGATAATGACATTTTGGCTCAATATTGCTTTGGATATGATGTGCCTCGGTGACTATGAGGCTGAACTGCAGACTAATGGTTTGAGGTTATCTGCCTCCACATTAGATGCATAGTTAATGGAAAAATCCACCCTCGGATGCAGAGAAGCTACATCAGAAAAGGTGCGCCGGCTTCCCATCAGCTGCTATCACGCTGTACCTGCTGCACACAGTCTGACTATTCATCACCATAATTTCACCGGCTATACCGAACCAATTATGCTCAAGTAATATTATTTAATGCATTCTAGCGGTTGACTGATATGGGTTTTTCAATGGCCGAAATTTACAGAGCGAGGTGGCCGATGGCTGATATAATGCCAATATGTTGTTTTTTCATAAAAATAAGACAAAAAAATTATCTTTTATTTTGTAGATGTGCACTCTTACTATTTTAAACCAATCACTTTAAATCAAAACAAATGTATCA